>CAJINU010000015.1:876278-956780 GCA_905178165.1 Amoebophrya sp. A25
TGGGTTCATGGGTTCATGGGTTCATGGGTTCATGGGTTCATGGGTTTGGGGTTTGTTTGTTTTTGTGTCGGAGGTTTTGGGTTCGGGTGTTGGAGGTTTTGGGTTTGGGTGTTGGAGGTTTTGGGTTTGGGTGTTGGAGGTTGAGGTTTCCGAAGGGATGTGTTTGCAAAGTTTTATTGCTCTTAATATTAAAGTTAGGAGCAAGAGCGGCTATACAACCAGATTTGCTTATCATCGCTGACTTATCTTGAGTTGTTTGGTCTTGTTGCCAATTATTGCAGCTTGTATCTATCTAATGCGAATAAGGATGAAGCCTTCCCTGGTCATGATAATCTTCTTCCATACTCATTTACAAACTTCTCAAGATGTTCTAGGTCCCTAATTAATTATTGGACTTTATCTCTGTTGAGGTTGGCTGTCACTGGAGTTCTCCTTCTTCACAATGTTGTAATTATTTCACTTCCGTGTAGTTTTTCTCACCTTGCTCTATCGTCGGACTCAGTGATTTTTCATTTCAGTGGTCTATTCTAAAAAATTCATTGACATAAGAATCCAAATTCTTCTTGACCTTGAATGATTCCTTTATTTTAAGTTTTTTGCTGATCTCTATCTCCCTAGCTGCAATGGCGGGTTTGCATGCAGCCGTGCTAGCGCAGCAGCGCGAGGAAGAGGAGAATGATCCCGACCTGAGCCGCGTTGTGAACGTAACCATGACGTCTTTGTTTAGCCCCGACGATGGAGAAAGAAGGGCAAGGGACTTTGCTTCGCCTGCTGTGACTGTCACTGGCGGCGGCCTTCGCCTGCCCTCCGCAGAGAAGGCATCTAACAGGCAGATTGGTTTCCCAAAGGCCGTCGCACTGCTCGCAGATGATGTCCTTCATGGGAGGTACCTCTTTCTTCCTTTTCAAAATGGATTGATTGGGATCGCTGTGTGAGTCCGTCTCCGTGCCTGTTGCTCAATATTCATGGTCTCCAGAAGCTTAACACCGAAAAGTGAAAATTCGCGAGTCAACTTCTACTAGCTTGGAGCGTCCGATAACATCCCTCCCACTAGGATCCCCCTCCTCCCCAAAATAAGAAACCAAGCAAGGCAAAGATGTAAGCGATATGCGTTCTCAAATTTCGAAAATTTTCCACGTTTTGCCATCGTTTGAGGATTGGGCCTCGTGCGTTTGAAGTCAAGGGCTAAGATCCCGAAACTTTTTGACTTTATGCCGTTCCGCTGAAATTCAACTTCTTGGATTTGCGTTCTTCAAATTTCGAAAATTCTCCACGTTTTATGGTCGTTCTGGGATTGAATTTTGTGCGTTTGAAGCGCTAAAGTCCCAAAGTTTTTGAATTTCCGCCCTTTCCGCTGATATTCAGTTTCTTGGATTTGCATTTTTCAAATTTCGAAAATTTTCCACGTTTTACGGTCGTTCTGGGGTTGAATTTTGTGCGTTTGAAGCGCTAAAGTCCCAAAACTTTTGAATTTCAGCCCTTTCCCTGCGATTCAGTTTCTTGGATTTGCATTCTTCAAATTTCGAAAATTTTCCACATTTTGGCGCCGTTTTGGGGTTGAATTCTGTGCGTTTGAAGTGCTAAAGTCCCAAAATTTTTGATTTTCAGCCCTTTCCCTGAGATTCAACCTCTTGGCTTCGCGTTTTTCCAATTTCGACAATTTTCCACGTTTTTCGTCGTTTTGGGAGTGAATCCCGTGGGTTTGAAGTGTTGAGATCCCAAAATTTTTGATTTTAAGCCCTCTCCCTGAGATGATTCAACCTCTTGGCTCCGCGTTTTTCAAATTTCGAAAGTTTTCCACCTTTTTCGTCATTTTCAGAGTGAATCGATTGACTTTGAAAGGCTAAGATCCCAAAATTTTTGATTTTAAGCCCTTTCGCTGAAATTTAATTCCTTGGGTTCGCGTTCTCAAATTTCGAAAATTTTCCACGTTTTGGCGTCGTTTTGTGGTTGAGTTTGAAGCGTTAAGATCCTAAAATTTTTGATTTTAAGCCCTTTCCCCCGAAATTCAATTCCGTCGCTTCGTGGTTTCCTGGTTTCGTGGAATTCCTGGCTTCGTGGTTTCATGGTTTCGTGGTTTCGTGGTTTCGTGGTTTCGTGGTTTCATGGTTTCACGGTTTCGCGGTTTCATGGTTTCACGGTTTCATGGTTTCGTGGTTTCATGGTTTCATGGTTTCGTGGTTTCGTGGTTTCGTGGTTTCGTGGTTTCGTGGTTTCGTGGTTTCGTGTCGTGGTTTCGTGTCGTGGTTTCATGTCATGGCTTCGTGGTTTCGTGGTTTCCTGGTTTCATCGGTTCATGGGTTCATGGGTTCGTGGGTTCATGGGTTCATGGGTTCATGGGTTCATGGGTTTGGGGTTTGTTTGTTTTTGTTTCGGAGGTTTTGGGTTCGGAGGTTTTGGGTTCGGGTGTTGGAGGTTTTGGGTTTGGGTGTTGGAGGTTTTGGGTTTGGAGGTTTTGGGTTTGGGTGTTGGAGGTTGAGGTTTCCGAAGGGATGTGTTTGCAAAGTTTTATTGCTCTTAATATTTATTAACTTATCTCTCCTTTTTTTATCCTCTTCTCGCTGCAGGACGAGTCCACCTGGTGACAAGCGTTCCGTGTTGCAAAATGGCGTCTTTGGGGTAGCGCCAGAGATTCTTATGATGTCCGAGAATTCTGCGTTGGAGCGTGACGACCCTGGAGGCGTAGCCTCTGTGGATGATTCCACTTTTCGCGCCACAACTAGTATCTTGCCGCGGACGATCATTACGACGCGTCCGGACACGAGCGGCGGGCTCACTATGGGGTGGGACGGACCCGCTGGAAAGGCGCGAACGAATCTGGATTTGCGCGAAGGTGGAGACTGGACCCCTGGCCACGACGTGATGGATAGCAGTTTGGGTTTCGGCGATCGGGCGTTCACTACAACTACTTCAGGCTCCACGGGGTTTGGAAGCACCTGGCGAAAGGGAAAAAACCCTAGTGCAGCGGGAACTACCACTGCATCGCATGGAAAAAGCCCTCACACGACGGGCACTATCTCACAATTCCTGTGCAGCGGGACAGGAGAAGGGCTCCAAAGTGGTAGCTCAGCTTCCTCCGCCAGCAAACCAGGCAGGGGGAGCCGACATGCTGGATCAAGTCGTGCAGCAGCGAATGCGTTTGCTAATGCCCTGCAGGGCTTGCAAGCACGCAGTACGAGTGCCACGCTACTCTCCAAAGACAGGAGCACGTCGAGTTTGCGGAGCAAGGCCACTTCCTTGCTCAACGCGACCGCCTCACCTCCATCTATGTCTTCGCGGATACCTCGCGGGGCTCGCGCTAGTGGAAGAAAACGGCGAAAAAAGAAGAAGCAGGAAGATGAAGGAGCTGGCTACAACGGCTCCACCACACCAACCAAAGGCTTTTCTGCGGACGAAGGAGGTGCGGCAGACCCTTCTCAGAAGGAAGGTCAGATGAATGATCAGGAGCACGACCAAAGCGACGCTAGTAGCGAAGAGGGCGAGGGAGAAGGCTGCGACGGTCACGAAGAGACTGTTCCAGATGGTGAGGGGACCGTTCAAGGAGACAATGAGGCGGAAAACGTACGGGGTTCCAAGCCATTCGTCGACGAACAAAATCGAAAGCGGAGTGATGCCGTGAAACGTCAAGACGCCGATAACAGTACGACAGCCGATTCGGCGTCCCGTGCTGTCAACGATGACGGAGACAGTAGTTCAGCATCCTCCTCCGCAGATGACGATAATCATCTCACGGGTGAGGCGGAATTGGATGACGTTGACGATACGCGAGAGGAACTGGAGGACGGTGAAGATGATGAAGGGGGTCTCGACGAATCAAACGCCCTTGCGGACAATGAAGATGCAGGGTCGGGGTCAGCCACCGGCGCAGCGCCCAAGAAGAAGAAGCGTCGAAGACGAAGACGGAAGGGTGTTGTTGGAGGAGAGGCTTTCCGCTGTATCGGTATTGCGGCGCTGGCGTCAACACAAGCAAGCCGCGCTCGGGCGCAGTCTTGCGCGGAGAACATAGCTCGTCGTGAAGCGGACAAAAAAACAGAGGAAAACGTGAAGCCGAAAAACAAGTTCCAAAACGCTGTGTCCGCGATCATCAATAAAAATAAGCGAGGAGAAGACCAGCAGCAAACGGCATCCACGTCGACAGTTTTCGTAGCATTCTCTTCAATATCTGCTCGGTCAAAGGTGCCCGTAATTGAAGCAGGAGAATCGGACAAGGACCTGGCCGATAAAGCGCGTGCTGAAGGCACAGCCGTTGATAGTACAGATCCGCGTGTATCAGGGGGAACTGTTGTGGGAGACAACAGCTCAAATTCATCTGGGACGGAAGCTGGAACGGAAAAGCCTTCCGAGGGTGATGCGCCTGCGACGGTCGCTCAGTCGTCCTCTTCTTCAGCTGTTTCAGAACCAGGGGGCGTAGCAGGAGGAGATGAGAAGCATGTGGCGACTACAGCTGGGAGTGCGTTCTTAGCTGATTCGATTTCCGTTGCTGCGAAAGCGAATCGACCAAATGAGAAGAAGAACCCTCGTCTTGCAACGTCTCAGCGAGAGCCTATCAAGCAGGACAAGGCCAGAAAGGCAGCTAGCTATGTCAATATTCATGGCAATGCTCCGGCTCAGGCAGTAGTTCCAGTGCGGTCGAATTTACCAACGGCTGATATGGGGCTCATCATGATAAGAGCGGTAGGCGGTTCGGGCAGTTCCGCAGCACCTCCTGACTGTCAAAACGCCACGGCGGACGATCCGAAGCGTTCAGGAGAAGAGAGCGTCGCGGCCTCTACTTTTAAGCCCGGAGGGGGTGAGGAGAGGACACATAGGCGAGGCGGCAGAAACGCTTCAATAGACCAGAATGGGAATGGCGACGGGGGAACCGTTTCTACAGCACCGACCTCAACCGAAACTAGTAGCGGTACAACAAACCCGGCTGGTGCTGTCGTGCAAAAAGGGGGTAGCACCGGTGCCAGCGCGTCTTCTGCGTCGTCCTCTAGCTTTCGAGGCGGTGTTCAGCTGCCAGACATCAACGCCGGAAGGTCACCTGTCGTCCGCGGCTCAAAAGCACCCAAGAACCGCGGCACTGCTGCAGAACAAGCAAAAAATGTCTCAGTTCGGCGAAAGGGACTTGAAGAACAACTTCGACAGAATATTATGGATGTAATCCTGGTAGGAGCTGGTGATGGGAATGACAAAACCGCAGCTGTTCCCCTTCCCGCAGAGAAGCGAATCAAGGTTTGGGGAAAGCCGGGGGACGCGGCGGCGACACACACGAGCGAGAGCGGAAGTCTCAAAGCGAATGCTGTTCTCGCGCCTCGTAGAGTGGTTCCAACGTTGCCACTATCGGATAAAGAGTTGCATGCTTGTGCTTCGTATGAAAACACAACAGATGCTGGAGCTGAGCTAAGCTGTGGAAAGGCCGGGGTGACAGCCGCTGACGAGTTAAGTGGATCGGGAAACTCGTGGGTCGGCGACGACACCGCGGCAGCGACGGCGATTCGCATCGCGTTGAGTCGACTTGGGGACGACGCGGGTCAGGCTGACACAACGAGAAAAAGCAATGTATCCTCCTCGCGTCGCCAGGTAGCCTCTGCCCTAGGGAGCGGACGAAACCGCGTGCGCAGTGACGGCGAGCAGCTTGGCACAGCATCTCGGCCTGCGACGGGGCCACGAATTTTTTTTGATGACAGCTTTGCAGAGAAGCAGCTCCAGGATGAAGATGCCACTTCAGCTGGAGCAGACCAAGCTGTATTAGGAGCAAATTTGGCATCCTCTTCGCAGATGTCTGTGCAATCTGTTGCCGCGCTTTCTCGTATCAACCTTACGAACGAAGATCCAGACTCGATGTTCGAGGGCCTAGCGTTTTCAAATGAGGACGCTGCTGCTGATCAGCCGGGCTACACGTTTCTTCACGGCTCATCTCGGCCCGATAGTTTCAATATTTTACAGCAAATCGGTGCTGCCACTGCCTCAACGAGAACTAACCTCCTTGTTAGCAAGCCGGTTGCGGGTAGTACTAATCGCACACGACCCCATGGAATAACTCCCTTTGGCACCACTTTTGTCGGTGGGCCATCAGCAGCAGGATCGATACTTCTGTCAAAGACCACAAGCTCCGATCAGTCAACCGTGACAGGTAATCGCTTATCAAACGCAAACCTAAACCCAAACCCAAAGGACAAACAATTCCTTTTGCCTCCAGTGGTACCGTCGCTCTCCGCAGGCGAGAAAGCGCTGGGACGCCGTGGAATTGGGATTACCGGCAGTGGACTAGAATTGAGCTTTCTGCCTTCGGGCCCGCTGCCAGCACCACCACCGCATACGGCAGAGACCGTCACAGGCATGAAACTCGTCTCACGCGCACAGCAACCGCAGATTGCTAGTAAGGGCGGTAATGTTAAACCTACGATGATGATGATGATGAGTGCTGGTGCTGCGAATAACATGCAGTTGAGTGGTACTGGAGGACTGATGCAAACAGTTCCAGGTTTGAATTTAATATCAACGCCAGCGGTGACGGTAGAGTCTTTGTTGACAGGGACGTCAAAAGCGCGCAGCAGCAGTATTCCGAATGTCGCAGGAGAGACTTCGACTACATCCAGTGCAGAACTGTTTTCCGTAGCTGGAAAGAGTCTGGCTTCAGGTCCATATAGTCCGTCACACGTAGTGGCAAAGCACCGCGTCTTTTCTCCGATGAACACCAGCGCCGCGGCATTTCTTACAGGATCAGCATCTTCTGTAGCAATTGCACCTGGGATCGCGGGTCAAACGTCATCATCAATGTCTCAGACTGCAACGGCGCAGTTCTTTTCAAATCTCTCTCCTGATGCACGCGCTGGTGGGTCGCAACAGTTGACTTTGACGCCCTCGGTTTCTATCGCCCCCACTGCACCATTCTCAAACGCGTTAAAGGTCGCCGCTGAGGCTGCCGTAAGCACCTTGCATCCCGACGCGAGGGCGAGCGATCTGCACTGGCCCATACGGATTTCGTCTTCCAGCGGGACTTGCCCGCTTTTAAAGAGTGCAGGACAGCAGCTACAGCTAGTACTGTCTCCATCATCAAAGGTAAGACTGCTGCAGGCACCAGAGCCGGGGAGCTGGAAGAATTTGCAACCTTCGAATGTTGCTGGTGCTTCGCTAAAAAACAACTTGGTCTCACAACTTGCCAAAGGCGATCGCGGCCGCGGGGGTGGAAGTGTAGACGAGACCAATTTGCAGCCCTACGCAGAATACGCGTTGACTGCACAGGAGACGAATCTGCGATCCCCGTCAAAAAGCAAACTTAGTGCGACGTGCTCGCATTTCCACACGCAGCCAGCGTCTCCTGCAGGAAGCCTTGGCAACAAGGAGCACAGTGTATCGATAGGGACACGGGCTTCGCCAACCGCAGCACGGCTGACGCAATCTAGTAGAAATTTTTTCATCCCGAATCGCAATTCTCCACGAGGTTCGCAGATCGGATTCCCACGACACGATACCGCTGTCGATCTCCCTTCTCCGAATGGGCGGAGCCTGCTTGTGCATGATCTGATAGTGGACGCTGAGGCCGGCAATACTGAGCAGGCAGGAGGGACAAGCAATAGAGCGGGAAGATACGGAGAGCGTAGGCTACCTAGTAGCGCAGACGACCTGATTCATGAACAAATCAAGCAGTTGGTGGACGAGCACCTGCGCAGCGGGAACACAGCCGATGGTGCAGGATCTTTGGGTCATCTTGGAGCTGGTGTAGATGCAGCATCCTCGGACGAGGACGCAATCAACGCCCAAGGTGTGGACATTCATTACGCGCGCGAGGATGCGGTCAACTTCTCTTTTCTGGAGACGAACGCGCCTGCGAACGCTGAAGTGCGGGATGACAATAACAGCGGCCGCAACACACCGATTAAAAAAGACCGGGAGCCACTACCGAGAGCTCGTCCAATGGAGTCCTCAACCTCCGCATCCTGTACGACCTTGGTTAGTCGCACGAGCAGCCATAGGACGGCTGATTGCAATCAATCGGGCTCGGATAGTGCCGCGGCTAACGGAGCCGCTTGCCTGGACGATTGCGACGGTTCCCAACAGTTGCTGCAGGCATTCGGCCGGAAGCGACCTGTCGAGATCAACACATGTAAGGATGACAACGAGGAAGCAACTGCAAGTGGGTGCACAACAACACTTGCATCCTCTAGCAAAGATCACGAAACCTGCTACGAGCCTAGTAGTAGAAGTACAACAGCTGGACCTGGAGTTCTTGTTTGCATCTCGTCCTCGAGCACTCCTGCGGGCACGACCCAGCAAACCCCTGCAGGAGCTGCTGACGAAGTTACAATTTTAAACGGTGAAACATTTGGTACTAAATGTGAATCGTCCCATCCGCAGACATCGTCACCAGTCTTCTGTTTTGCGCCCGAATCTCCCGCAAGGAGCTCCGACGAGGAGGACTTTACGAGGCACTTTATTGTTGACATCGATTACAACAGCAATTACACAGCTTCAAGTCGTTTCTGTCAAAAGTCACCGAAGAGGCTTGGCGCTTCGCCTACAGCGACGAAGAGGCGCGCTCACGAGTTGAACGTCACCCCTTCACCAGCCATCAACATCGAGCCAAAAGTCGGAAAAGTCGCCCAAGATACGAAGACAGACGAAAAGATAACAACCATCAGCAGTAAGAGCAGTTTGACCAGAAGTAAAACGTCCACAGTTTTGCAACCTGCTAAGAGAAAGAGCGGTATCGGTATGACTGACACCTCGCCTGAAATGGGAGAGTCGCGGCCGCGTAGGATTTCTCATGGTGGACGAACTTTCGGAACGAAGACCCTGACGTCCCTCTCTGAGAAAAACTCTAGCACTGGGAAGCTGTCCCGAACAAGTAGTTTACGGGATCAAGACCTGTCGAGCATGCGCAAGTCATTTCACGATAGCGGGGATGCGACAGCACCGGGAACAGCGACCGCTAAGCGACGGAACAGCGTGGGTAGCATAATCAATCCTAAAACTAGTAAGTCTATGCCTACGGGTACGGGAACATCTTCTGGAACTACTCATGCAGGTGTAGCACCGACGAGCAGCACGAAAAGTGGAGCGGACAAAAGTAAAGCGACATCGCTTCCACCTGTTGATTCGGCGGCATCGTCTTCTAGCTCGTCTACATCCGGTGACATTGGCACGCCAACGACTATTTCCGCTGCCTCATCGTCCTCTTCTATCGCAGGTCTGTCTCGAGGAGGAAGCAGCAACACTTCGGCATCCACGATACCTGCCGGCGCAACAGCGGGCTCCACATTAGTGCTACCTTCGGCTACATCTTCCGGTGCAGTGGCTGTTGCCACTAACAGTATCATCAAAAATATAAAGGCATCGAGCTTCGTTCCCTTGACAACGGCAACACCCACCTATAACCTCACCAGGCCTCAAAAAGTACTCGAGCCACTCGGAGCTGCACTGGCGGCGGGTGATGCAGAGGACATTTGTGAGGAAGTCAGTAGGGGTGGAGACGTCGGCGTGGAGCTTGATGCTGACGCGGATGAAGCAGGCACAGCGACCAGCGAAAAGAGTAGTAGCAGACCAGGAACTTCTTCACGAGCATCTTCAAAGAAGAAAAAGTCGTCCGCAGCGCGTGCTAGCAAAGCGCGCTCTCTCAATCCAACGGGGCTCGAAGTGTCTGCCACTCCCGTCGTACTTGCGGAGAAGCCTGCACCACGCCCTCGCTCCAAGACTCTTGACGGCACAACGACGCCAACTGCCCCTCCAAGCGAGCGGCTCGCGCAAACGGTGCACGGAAAGTTCCTCTCGAATAGCCCGAAAAAGAACAGCCTAATGCAATCACCAACACGCGACAGAGGGCGCAGCATCCTTCGAAAAGAGTCTGCTGAAAGGTACTCCTAGTATGATTTGCTTTTGCATAAACATGACTTTCGCGATTCTTTTGTTTCCAACATCTGTACCTGTAGTAAGAACGAAGTTACTAGTGTTAATAGATCGATAGATAGAAATATTTACGAGAATCTAGAAAAAAAACGAGAGAGCATGAGCAAGAGCAGCATTGACCAGTTATCTCTGTTCAGTAGAAATTGTGAGCGTTTACATTTCCATGTTAACGAGTAGGATGAACCATACTTGATGGTTATGTCACCGATTTCTGTGCGAGAGAAGCACCAAAGAGAAGGCGAATGTCCCAAGATCTCACACCGTGACATAAAAAATTCTGCATTCGTATAATTGTTATGTTGCTCTCTCATGTAGTTGGCTGTGGCTGGCGTACTATCAGCAACAACATCTGCTGTGGTCTGTACAACTGAGGAGAAATATTATATCTGTGTGAGAACAATTGATATGTCGTCATCAACGAACGAGGATGTGCCGCTGTCTCGGTGTGTCTGCGAGCGCGTCGCAGCCTCGCAGGCAGATGCAACCCAGGTTGGTCGTCTATAATCCCTTCCGACCAACATTCTCATACCCTTAGTTCCTTGTGATTCTATGTGAAATTTATTATTTTCATGTGTGTGCAGGACCGCATTTCTCTCTAGTATGATTGGTTTTTGGTAATCCTCGTCCGCCCGACGACCTGCTCCTTCATCTAATGTAGACTAGACCTGCTGGATTTCTATTTATGTTCATAGTTTTCTATAGATTTCCTCTATAGCAGGCAGGAAAATTATTTTTGTGTCCTATTTTTCTTGATTGATGCAGTATCTCTACCTGCATGGCTGTACTTAATCAAAATATTAGGTCAATCAGTGTTCTAAAAATCAATGTATGTTGACTTCCCCACACCTAACTACCTAACCTAAATAATTAGTGATAATAGCTGACTTGAGGACTTAAATAGGTGATTCGAGGCTTCTAGATTTTGGAAGACGATTAGAATTTCAAGAACCACGTATACTCATTTACAACAACCCCATATAATTATAATTACATCATTTAGTAAGGAACTGGAGAGAGTCCACGGTGTATTATATTTATATAGTGTATTATCATCATCTTCACGCTTCTGCTGTGTTGTACTTTAGAGTTTATCGTGGTGGGTGTAGTATGGATCAATCATTGGACATTTTGAGTTTGCTGATAGATAGTACGAGTATGCTGATGCTTGTAGTAATCGGAACATATTGAGTAATATTACATGGCTCTCCTTCTCGTGTATGCCGTATGAATATGATCGTTTAGGGAGGCTTAGGTGCATATTGGAGAGGTCAAGTAATAGCCGACTTGTTGCTGCATCCACGCGGCAGATTTTGCGCATCCCACCGCCGAATAAGCGTCCTCAGCGTTGTCCTCGTTGCAAGTCTTTTTCCGTTCATTACTGGTAAAAAATAGTACAGTAGGAAGGTATCATGGGGCGTGAAGCGTGGTTATATGGGGGCCCGGTGAGTGGGTCGCCTGGGTATGGGAATGGCAATGGATATGATTATGTCGAGAGCACGAGCAGTGCCCGTGGAGGTCCTCGTGGGAATATTGTTATAGGGGGTCCCTCCAGCCCAGGTGGTGGGACGAGTAGGAGAAATTACGGAGGCAGTTTCTCCCCTAAAGCCGCGAGTAGAGGAGCAGGCACATCCAGCAAGACAAGTACTGGTGGCCCACTTGTCTGCACAAACGTCGTCCCCGTAGAGCTAGAGGGGGAACTTGTTATACAACAAAATAACAGTCGTCGTATTGACGCTTGTCTCCTCAAAAGGTTCCAAGCAAGCAGCAAATTTTTCATGGAGGAGGAAGGCGAACACTGGCTGACGAAATATCACACCTTCGGCTACTATCGCGACCTCAAGACGCAGGAACGCATCGACCTGCCTGAACGAAGTAAAGTCGCAGCAATATTGGGCGAGCTTGATCTTTTTCTGCTGCAACCAGTGACCAAGAAATTCAATCTCAGGTATTATTTGTCCTTCTAATCAAGTTTCCGACTAATTTAGAAACTCCTTCATTCGACAATGTGAATGTGATTGAAAGTCGCGCGAAGAACAACAGGATTAGGACGCCGGTGATGAGCATAAGGATGATGATTTCTACGAACTTGTTCAAAATGAATCACAGGTACCACACCTTCGGCGAGGCGCATTGTTGCGCAAAGAAGGCAGGGATGACGACAAAGGACCCAATGGTGGTTCGCAATCCAGAGAACGGGAAGATTTCCAAGACCGTCGGATATCGTACATCCATTCTGTTACGCGTGCGTTTGCACCCGACAAAGGGCGATCCGCGAACTCAATTTCTGTCCAAAGGCACGCTAGTGGCGATTCTGCTGCATGAGATCGCGCACCTTCGACACATGAACCACGGACGCGACTTTATGCTCTTCTTGAAAGAGCTTTTTACGTTTGCTCACGATGACCTGAAGATTTTTGATCATGAGCTGCTGGGGGAGAACGAAGTTCCGTCGCCGTGGGAATGGGAAAACATGATCTACAAAACGAACGGCAAAGTTGCGGAGAAGATGCTCGACAAAAAATTCGCAGAGCACCTAGAGAAGGAGAAAGCAAAGGCACTAGAAGCGAAGAAAGCTGGGCAGCCAGAGTCTGTAGCGCTAACAAGTAGTCCGACAGTGGGAAATGACCACAGTCCAGTACATCGAGATCCATCATTGTCCTTGTCTCCTAGCCATGGAGGAGGAGGGGATCTATCGCAATCAAGAGACGCAGATGGCGCAACAAACGCGAGAACAGGGAGTCTCGAATCGCCGACCGCAGGCGACCGAGGCTCCCCCGACAGCAAAAAGGGTATGACAAGTCCTGTTGCGAATTCCACTGGGCAAACAGCGACTACCAAAAAAACGACTGGCAGTGGTGCCACGTCGACTTCCTCGAGTGTAGCAGCACGGGCAACAACGGGCGGCATGACTCTGACAAGTACTAGTAGCAGTGCAGTGGTGATCAGCCCACCGAAACGGCTGAGCTCTCTTGGCCCAGGTTCCACGATAGGTTCTCCTAATCGGGAATTGCGTGAGGCTCCTGCTAGGAGAAATAGTGTTGGAGGCTCGACAACGGGAAATGGAGCATCGTTGCTGGTCGTGGGTCAGTCGCCAGGGGGTAGCAAGTCGGCGCGTGGTGGCCCCGTTGATGGTACGCTTAGCCCGGAGAGCAAGATTCAGACGCAGTGTGCGTCGTCGCCTACGGCAGTAAGTCGCATGGGTCGGTTCGAATCCCAACCGCACACTAGAGGTTTGAGTGGGTTACCTACCACGGCCTCATCTTCCTCCAGTAGCAGTAGTATCTTGAGCACGAGTACATCAAGCGCGGCGCCCTCGTCAACGTCGGCGGTAGCATCTGCGTCCGGTCTGCGTTCGCACAACTCGCCCGCTGTTTACATGGAGGGTCACGACGGTAATCCGATCGAGCTCTTTTGCGGAAATCCGGTTAAGTCTGCTCGCACATTGACGAAACCGGTCGCACCGCGCTTATCGACCAGTGGCCGGGGCGCAGCAAGGTCCCCAACCGGACCGTCATCGCCGAAGGCACCCAATTCGATGCAAGGGGGCGGGATCGGGCGGACCGATGGCGGCAATTCGCTCGTGCTCTCCCCTGGTCCAGGAAATAGTGCTGCGAGTGCCCAAACTGGCGCCGACAAGAACATGGCGACCATGCTCAATATGGCTCACAGCCCAGTTTTCCAGTCGGCGTACGAGAGACTTCGGTCAATAGGAGCTCTGGGCTCTCATACAAAGGCGCGCGACGCCGCGAAAAACGCTGAGGAGCAGCCTACGCGAGCCGTCTCTCAGTACTCAACACTCCAAGTCGGTGACTTTTTCAAAAAGTGAAACAAGGCGGACGTTTGCAAAAAGCTTCCCTTGGATATCTCGATCGATAGTCGCTACTTGCCCTTAATGGTCCATTGCAACAACTGTGTACTTACTTATAATCATTTTGATAGATATAGGCAAGTAGAACAAGTTGTAGATTTATCTGCTCCTAA
Source organism: Amoebophrya sp. A25 (assembly GCA_905178165.1). Taxonomy (NCBI): domain Eukaryota; class Dinophyceae; order Syndiniales; family Amoebophryaceae; genus Amoebophrya; species Amoebophrya sp. A25. Next base: position 890,151 of record CAJINU010000015.1, read on the forward strand.
AATTAGTCTAGTAATAGAACATAGCCCCCAACATCGGAGAGGTCGATATCCTCTGCCGCTCGAGAGATTTCACGTCAGATAAGATCAGTTTTTGAGTTTGACGGTACTAATTTATTATTTTCTAGACACGCACCCAACTAGAAGTAACAAACAAGTGGAATCCGATTCTATTCATTTTTTGTCGCTCAAATAGTAACAAACAAGTGCTGAAATCCGATTCTATTCATTTTTTGTCGCCTTTTTATCCTACAAACATGAACTTTTAAACTATCCAGTTCTCACTGTGCGTACTTATTAATTATACTCGCTGTGCACACCCGCCTCAAGGTCAAGGCTGGGTATATCATCATCACTACTAGAATAGAACATGAACATGAACATTGAGATTGAGTGATTCTTGTTTTTTGTTGACAGTGTAATTCTTGCAGCATTCATCGTGGCTTTCCTTTCTAATCAAGCATCGGAAAGGAGTCTCTGTGCTGTGTGCTTGTCGTGTATAGTTTAGTGTTGCATTAGAACAAGAATAAAAAGTCTTATTTTCGGCAGGGGAGAGGCACAGCCTTGGTTGGAGTCGAAGTGGATTTTTCGGTATTTTTGTACCTTGTTTGAATCCCCTGCTTCTCGTCTTGTCTGTGTTCCACTACTAGAAATAAGATCTACTTTGGCAGTGCATACAACTACTGGTATCAAAGATGCAGTCACCACCAATCATGCACATGATGAATGTTGTCGAGAACGATATCTGTTCGTCCATTCGTCATTCCTGTTGTAACGTAATGTGAAAGAAAATGAAAAAACAGTGAAAAAATTGACCAAACAAGAGCTGAAGCAGCACCGAGGAGCCTCGAGCATCGACGTATGAGTCGGGCGCTGGACGATGTTGAAAATACTGAGAGTGTTCCTGTACTCCTGTACTTCTATTGCTGTTTCCACTTCTTTAGTGGATTCAGTCTGAGGAAGACGTAGGTGGAGTCTGCGAGACTGGTAGTAGAAAAATACCAAAAAGGGGAATTTTATCGAGCACGAACTTCCTAAGGAAGTTCCTTTTTCTCTATCAATCGACCGAGGGAGTGTGAGAAGATTGCTGAAGGTGAAAACTAGACATGAACAAATATGAAAAAGAGAGACCACGACAATCACTAATTTTTCGTCGGTGTAGCTCAAGCTCATCTAATGTAAGTACTACGTACCTAACCTTCGTCTAATGCTTTCATAGACAGCAATGGAATTGGTGATCAGGAAGCTCGTCCAATAAATAAAGCAGGATGACGGCGGTTGTGAATAATGCAAATGCTATCATCGCGGACAGCGCAGTTGTGTGCGCAGAGGCCATCTTGATTGGACCGCACCACATCGAAATTGGCGAGAGCTGTATTTTTCATCCCGGCAGCCGCGTAGAGGCGATTTCGGGTCCGATCTTCTTCGGGCGCGACAATGTCGTTGAGGAAGGTGCCCTGATTCGCAATGGGAATCAGGATCTCGCGATGCGAATAGGGAACGGTAACCTGTTTGAAGTGCGAAGTCGGGCAGAGAATCTTGTTGAAGTCGGAAACCGTAATATTTTCGAAGTCAACTCAAGTGTCGTAGCGAAACCACAGGGACGGCAGGACCAGATTGGTAAAGGCAGCCTCTGGTTACCATCGATGTTGCTGTCTCGTGTAGGATCGGGCTGCATTATTGGCGCGAATGTTTCGATTTCAGCGAGGTATGCTGGCGCGGAAGGGGAGGGCAGAGAAACCAAACGGGACGACGGCACAAGAACAGCTGTTAGTCCTGACAACAAAAACACCAACCCCAACGCCGCGAGGCCAATCGTCGTAGACGATGGACTGATTTTCCCGACGAACGCATACGGGGAAGCAGTGGTCGGCGGTCGGACTGACCATGCGACAGATGTCGAAGCAGAGAGAAATCACTCAAAATTGATAGAAGTTCTCAAAGAAAGTCTACCGAAATTTCACCACTTGAGACGAACCGCGAGTCCTACAGGAGGTAGCACTCTCCAGCGATGACACGTCAGAGCGAGAATGTGGCTCTGTGATCCCATTGTGTTTTTGGTCCTGTTCTTACGAACAAGTGTGTTCGTGGTCGTGAGCTACATCAAAGGGGATCAAGAGAGATACTTAGAATACACAAAATTTTCAGAAATGGTCTGCCAGGCGTTAATAATACGTCTTGGTCGAAACAATGCATGAAGTTGGAGCTCTTTCGCTAGCCTTTTTCCGCTTTTTGTCTCTTGCTCTTCATGGTAGTTGCATACGTGAAAATTACAGGAGAAGAAATACATTCATTTGCGATGAAGAATACGATGCCATCAATGCATTACCCATATTTTGGAAGGTCTCGTGATCCTGGGCCAGGTCCTGGCGCTGCTACTTGCTAGTAAAACCGGAAGTTTCGAAAAATCATGGGAGTGCTGATTCGGTGGTGCCGAATATTATGCGGTAGTGGTTGTCTACTGCTTCAGGTGGGCTATGGAGGGCTTGGTCGTGCCGAAAAGTCCTATGCTCGCACGGAAACATCTTATCCTCTTCTCGGTACCCAGTCTGGCGCGTGGACATCTTCGGGAGTACTCTTGCGACCTGGCGACAGCACGAGTTGCGTTGCTGCTAGTCGTGGCATACTTTCTGACATAGATGAGGATGTTCACGCCGTAGAAGCGCGGCTAAGGACAAAAGATGAAGCGACTGCCGTGACTGCCGCCGAACTGTTGCCGCACGCTTCCCAGTGGTTTCTGGCGGATGAAGAATACGGTGCGGGTGAGCATATGGGTCGATACGCACCGGAATGGCGTTTGCGACGCGACGCGGAAAACGAAGAGACAGCATCTGCAAACGAGAAAAACTCGAATGCGACGCCTGCAGTGGAAGAGGTAGAATTGGCAGATGAGAAATTCGTCGATACTGGAGAGCAAAATGCGACAGAAAAACATCGCCCGCTAGTTCCACTCTGGGAGAGGGCATGTCCGAATCTGCATCGCAAAGAGGAAGGCAAAAAAACGCTCGTCCGCCCTTGCTGCAGAAATGTGATACAACTCACCGATGCGCATGACGAGTTGCTGCACAAATGGCAGTTCATCAACCGCAACTACAATGACCGCCTAGAGAGCTACGGGCAGTTCATCGCCCAAACAGCACACCTTTCAGATGGCTACTGTGCAGCACATCTTGTCCGCACGCGCATAACGCATTTCGAACTTGCAAACAAACTTCAAGAGCAATGGGCAGCACTTCTCCTGGCAACAGAAAGTTTTGTTTTATGCGCGGCGTGTTTCGACGATCTTGATCACGCTCAAGATGAAACAAACGCTACAACCAGGAACACGAAGATTGGAAATCGACGTCATGCATCTGGAAGACCCCACTTGCGGGCGGCCGCACTTGCGGCGCGAGAAAAAGAACTACTTACACACTGGAAAAAAGCATCGGAGGACGCGCAGAGTCTTTGGCGTCGACAGATGGCCGCTGACGCGTTTATCCTGGAGCAAGACGAGCAGTGCCGCTTTGCGTATGTCCAGGAGCTGCAGCGTGGTCGCATGTTTGAGTCTGAGCATATGCTGCCACGATTGCGCGTTACGTCAATTGCGGCTCAGGAGAAGGGCGCGGCGGAGACTGTTGAGGAAAGAGGAGCTGTCGTCGAGGCGAACACAAATCACGATAGGCATGCTGAAGATTTGCACATTTCCGATGTGCGTTTGCGTGGCGGCGATCTTTACACGGTCGTTTTCAAAACCTGGATGGACGCCGCGATGTCCATGATTTTAGAGGTCGGGAATTTGCTACTACACCAAACGGAGACATTGCTTCTGCTCATGTATCATCTCGGTCGTGGGACGTCGTCATGGGCCCACGCGCTACTGATTGTGCCACCTGGTTCCGGCGCGGACCTGCAAACACTCTTTATCCAGCGCAGACAGGTGCTAGACTCTGAGGTTCCAGTGTGCCGCGTACTACGCGACTACGACAGAGCTGTCGTAGAGCAGATTGAGATGGCAATTGGTACATCTTCACGAGGTCTTGCAACTTCGTCCGGCCCCATGGGTCTTCGGACGACACCAGGACCAGCAGAAACAAATTCTGGCGGGCCTTTTGTGCGTGAGAACCGGCTTTTAGAGTCACTAAGCGGCGCGTTGCAAATGGGGCTTGCCTACGTAACGTCTGAAAAAGGCGGCCACATGCCTCGGGAACTTGGTCCTCGTATCGAAGCCGCGATGGGCGACGTGGGTGCTGTGCTCGACATACTCGACGAAATTCTACCACGGGATTCCCCTTGCTTTCTCAGGTGGCCACGACCGGCATCAGCTTCCTTACCTAGCGGACAAGCCGAGCGTTCCTCTAGTATTCCTGCGCACGTATCTACAGGACAAATAAATGAGCGGAACGCAGCCTCGTTAAAGGATGAATCCGGCGAAAGCGTTGACCACGACGCTCTCAAAGCCTTGACTTATGCCGTTGTGCTGGTAGCAGTTCCGGACAAGGCTGACCCAGACTTCGTGCGCCAGCACGCTTCCGTGCTCTTCGAAGAGCTTGAACAGAACCAGAGCCTCCATGTCTTAGTGGTTTCGAGGTCGCAAGACATTGTAGAGTTAATATATTCGGGTGCTGCTACGTCGAGACGGGGTGGAAAGGGGGCCGCGAGCAATCGACTTCAATTTATCTGGCGCAGATTCTATCTCTACGGCGGTATGGAACTCCTGGGTCGTTTTTTCCATCCTGACACAGCAAAGGTGGTGTACCGAATTCCAAACCTTCCTGACGAAAAGACTCTACAACCTGAAAAACAAGCTGCGAAGAGAGGCACTCCTCCAGCAACGTCAAAAGAAGAACTTGAAGATGTTCAAGGTCACACGGTGGAAGACATTTTATGGGATGCAGCTATCTCATATCTTGAAGAGTTTCGATTGGTATTGCGCTTAACGGTATCTCTCGTAAGTCCTACAGAAGAGATGATGCTTCGTGCTGGACCTGAGGCTCTTCAGACCATTACGCAGATGCTTAGCAAGATGCATGGGGTGACAGAATGGAGTTTGCCCGGCACTGGTGCCACCTCAAGTGAAATCTGTGCTAGCGCAACAACTAAAAACTCGTTGAATGCACGAACTGAGCTTCTCGCAGAGACCTCGATGCATGCATCCTTTCTCGGTCAGCAACAGATTTTGGCGGGTGGACCAGATAAGGGCCAGAGCGGTGGAGCTCAGCGCACACTAGATGAAAATGCTAAGCATAAGAGCTTGCAGGACGAGGCGAGCATAGACTTGAAACTCCCTCGCTGTGGGCGGTCGGTGTGGATGGGCTATGACCTGAGCGACTGGGAGCGCAACAACGATCGAGCGGTGCTTTTCGACTACGTTCGAAAGACGCAGCAGAGTAAGCGTATACTCGTGTACCGTTGTGCGTCAATCGGTTTCTGCGGTGGGCATGGCGACCGATTGCATGGTATTTTAGGTTTGTTTATGCTGGCACTGGTAACCGGACGTGCTTTTCTGATCGACTCACCGAGACCGCTACCGATTGGGCTACTTCTGGAGCCCGCGTATCCCGAGGATGTGATCGATTGGCGCGTGCGCGGAAGTGTGGGCTTGCCTGGGCTGCACGCGAACCGCAATGATAAATTTGTGGAAGCGCTTGGTGACTTGGTAGACTCCCCTGAAAAAAATTGGGTCTTGCATTCGAATCAGAGAATCACGACGGCCTGTTTGCACTCCGAACTTGCACGACGCAATCTTCCTTCAGCAGTGCGCGCTGTCCTTGTCCGAACCCCATTTTTGCACGCCCATCTCTTCGAAATGTTGTTCAGGCCGACGAATCTTCTCGCCAACCGCATTGCCAGCTGGTTTCAGTTCGCACGCACAGGCGATATAGAAACAAAAACTACAAGTGGCAAAAATGTCGGCTCTACTTCGCCTCAGCCTTACCCAACAGCGACCCCACCTAGCACTAGCAGAAGACCTGTAGAGAGCCTTATCGGCATTCATTTCCGCACCGGCAATGCCTCCTCGGATCGATGGAGGGATCCGCAGCGACATCAACGAGAAGACCTTCTTGAATTTTTGCGATGTGCTACAAAAGTAGAAACGGAACTTCGCTTAGATCCTACGGCCACTAGATTTTTTCTTGCTGCTGACGCTGAGACAGAGGATTGGCCCGAACTCGCAGAATACTACGCGTCCGGCAAACTGATTGGACCTAGCTTTATGATATATTATTCTTACTGATGATCAGGGGTTTTCTAGCTGTGGTTTTGAAGCTCTTTTTACATACATTCTTACTATGTGTGTTTGTTCTGGTGCTGGTTCAAATGACGAAGTACGTTTGTACTAGTTATTGTTGTTTCAGATAATTCCTCCTTTTCCGATTGTTTTACAAATGGTCCGTCATACATCTTTAAGTCCGATGCGCATGCTTGATTTTTGAGTTTTGAAGTTTGGATTGCAGTTGAAGATGTACAACTCGTACGCTGTAGGGAAATGCAATAATAAATTAGTGGATCGCATAGAGCGCGCACGACTACTTCTAGTTCTAATCATCACTACGAGGACGTGGAAGTTGATCCAGAACCAGACGACGAGGCGAGGAAAGGTGAAAGTGAAAGCCAAGTACTAGACTCGAAGGTAGAAGCAGTAGCAGCATCGAATGCAGACGTCTCCGGAGGGGATCAAGGTCCTGCCCCGTAAGACGAAGCGAACGCCGCCCGCGGTCCGTCACGCGTTACGCCTTAGCGTGACGCATAGAATAATAGGGGGGTTGGTGCTTTATTAGAATGCGCACAAGCGTGACGCGGACCGCATTGTTGGGCGCCTTGAGCCTCTGCCGCGTCACGTGGTGACAGCTCTCGTAGTCGTCCCCTGCAAAGACTGGCCGCCTCGCACGCAGCGCTGTTTGCTCGCCAGTAGAGGAGCCCACTCTGCTGCCCGCATGGCAATGGCTGGGCTCTCGTGGCGAGCTCTCGCGCCGCCGAGTCTTGCTCTGGGAGGGCCTTGGAATGTCTCTGGGAGATCTTCTGATGACTCGACGCCGAGTCCTCGGAAGATCTCCAGAAGATCTCTGGGTGCTCTTTTGAACTCCAAAAGAGCCTCCAGAGAGAGCCGCTTCAAAGTCTCTTGAAAGTCTCAGAGCCCTCTCGCCATATCGCAGAGAGAACCCTGGGCAGAGCGGTCGGTGCAGAGCGGAGCGGAAAACAGACTTTCGAAAGACATTCAAAAGCCCTCCTCTGGAGACTTTCAAAAGGCTCTCCAGGGACTTTTAGAAGTCCCTTGGAGAGTCTTTCGAAAGCCTTTCCCGTGAGCTTGGTCTCTGCTTAAGACCAGCACGAGCCACGCGGCATCCGGACCTGCAGAAAGAGGACCCAAAGGGGGCCCTCAACAAGTGTTGCTACCCGCGCCCAACCGATGATGCCCAAATCTCACACTAGCACTACAAGCGCCTTGCCTTGAGATACCTAAGATGGAGATGTATAGACTACAGCAGCAGGCTGGACCTTGCTAAGTCTGTAGGGGACACGCAACCCGAGCGTCATGCGAAAGCGTGACGCGTCACGCTTTCGCGTGACGCTCGAGACAAGAAGGGGCCAAGTTTTCAGTAGTATACCTGGGGGAGAAGGCGTAAGGTCTTAAGTAGGACCGCGGGCGGCATTCGCTGACCCTTACGGCCTTGCCCCACCTAAAAAGACAAAGCAAAGAAACCGGTTTTCGAATGCTGTGGTACACCTAGATCGGAGTTCTTTGGCTCTTCTCTCAGTCGGAATGGCCGAGGTCTGGGCGCAGTGGTACGCATTAGGCTTTTTCGTAGATGCTTTGATTCTTTCAGCATCGGGATTTGGGGCTACAGCGGGCGAAATGGCGAGGCAGACCCAGACGTGGTTTGGGAAGGGCTGCATTCGTGCGGACCTGAGTGTCACGTGATCATGAATTTAGAGGGTTAGAAGAGTAAAAAGACGCAAAAAAGAAAGACGCCGCAGTTCTGGGTTAAATGGACACTGCGATACACCGGAGATTGCTGAGATTATTTTTCCATGATTACACACAAAGACAACGCGCTCATCTTCTCACTTTCCATATGATTGATGCGCACGGTGTTGCCGACCTATTTACTTAGTCGATTACGATTACTTACATGGTCATCGACCGTTCCCGCAGCTGTTGCTCAGAATGCGACGAGAATTACCGAATGTTGATAGGGTTACCATATATTACACATCTTATTGAAATTGAAAAACATAGGCGCAACCGAAAATTGTATTCACAGCGTCCTTATTCTTTTTGTTGTTCTCATTGCGACGTCGGATACTTTTACACCTCATCCTTGTCGTTGTCATTCGAAAAGTCATAACCTTGAAAACTTTGATTTTGGTTGTAGAGGTCCCGCGAGGTTGGAAATTAGAAATGTAACTCTGTGTATATTTGTCATTGTTCTTTTGAAACAGACCAGCACGACGAGAGACTGCAGAGAAACAAGTAGCCGGTCTTAGGATGAAAAATGCGCAGTTATATCAAAGCCGTGCAGCATCAGTTTTGTTTTCTCTCTGGCGTTGTCCTACACCTACTGAATGAGTTTTACGTCGTCAACGTTCACGGCTATGTGGAAAGTCGTGCGTCTTCGGCTGATATCGAACATGATTCTGTTGGACGCGTAGAAGAGGAACCTGAAGACGGAACGAGGAAGGCTCAACACTCCTCCATTCGCAGTCACCATGGGCATCATGGTACACACAGCCGTCGCGATCGACGGCCTCGTCATGCACATCAGCGTGCTCACCACCTTGAAAACGCAGAGGATCGAGAGCATGCGGAAGGAAGGCGAGGTCAGCGGCACGAGCAGGACTTAGACGTTGTGCACGTGGTGACGAGCTCGAGCCGGAGAAAAACGGGACACGGGCGCGAGCGCCAGCTGCAACATGACTTGGTGGAAGATTCAAGCGCCCCAGAGAACCACGGCCGTTTACAACTACGGCCTGCTGCGATGTATGAACATGTTGACGTCGTGGATGAGCTACAACTCCGGTGGCAACGCGACCACGAGCCGCAACGACCGCACCACGACAGAAGCTCTCAGCGTCATCAGCGAGGACATCACCATCACAGAGAGCGGAGAAATCAGCTTGATAGACACGACGAACAAAGCAGAGGTGCTGCAGATGTGGTGTTCGATGACGTTTCCTTGCTTCAAATGGGCGAGAAAGCTGCATCTGGATCGGAGACTACTCACGAGAAAAAGCAGGGTGAAGCCGAAAGCGGCGAAGGTGAAGATGCGTCCCTCCCCGCAACAGCGATCGGCTGGTCGTCACAGGCCTACTGTCCAGGATCGCCCGTGGCGCCAGACCGGGTGCTCATTACGCTAAGAACTACTCTAGACGGCGTTGCATGTGAGGACGTCATGCGAGAAGTAAGAGCTCGCGTAAGCGGTGACAATTCCTGGAGAGACCCATCCGGTGGTAATTTGCATCTTACATCAGTTTTAAACACTGAAACAAATGGGTACAGGATTGACCATGATATTGCTGACGACTTCTGAATCCTCATCCTCTGTCTAGGAGTACTTGATGCTTTGCCCTGTAGCTAGAAGCTTCCGCGAATAAATTGCGACACTCCACCCACCTCGAGTAACATCTTCATGATTCGGTCCGTGCCCCGCAGCAGTTCCTTTCCTTTCGTTCCTCTTGTTCTTCAGGAAGTTACGAGCTCCTTGCGAGTGAAGACGGAGATGATCGTGAAGTGTACGAAGAACACGATCCTGTGAAGAATTCCGATTCGGCGAGGGCAACTCTGACTCTCAAACATGTGATTGACGAGAAAGCTGCGAGTGAGAGCGCTGCACCGAAGGGAGAGACAGAACAAGCCAAAGGGGAGATCGAGGACTGGATGAGACTGTTTTTCCAAAAGGACACGAATCAACTTGCAGGGTGCGTAATTTACGCATGCGGCGAGGCACAACAGAGCGGCTCTGCTGATAACGGAAGAAACTATTGCAATATCCACAACCTTTTATGCGGACCGAAAACGTATTGTGCCATGGTATTTCTTATCAACGCACCTAGAGTTAGAAGTTGTTTCGACAACATAGATGAAGTTCTTTTAGGTTCTTCGTCTTCTTTTTCTTTCCCTCTGTCGTCCGTTGCTTCTTTCGCATTTGGAAGCATTTACTTATTTCATGATGAAGATTTCACCATTTTGCATTCGATTCGGCACGACCATCCTCCAGGCGTCCTACTCGAATAATAGTCCGGCTTTGACGGAGCTAGTGTCGAAGTACAAGCCGCAAGAGTTGATAGTTGAGTACAGTCCCCCGGAAAACATAGCAGATCCGGCTACTTGCATGGGCCAGACAGGGGCAAAGGCCGACGACATTTACCTGCCGAAGGGTCCTGTCGTTTCGCGGGCGCCTGAAACGGAGCATTGGTCGCTTATTGCTGGAGGAACAAAACGCCTTAAAAAAGTAGCGGGAGAAGTGTCATTGACACTGGCAGACTCTCCAGCAGCCGCTGCAGAAGCATCTGGTTCCTCGTGGATTTTCGATGGTATAGCAATAACGGCGCTGGTCCTGCTAACGCTCTGGTGCGGAGAGCGCGTTTATCGCATGGTCGAAGTATGGCAACGGGCGGGGGCGATGGACGCACCTCCAGAAGATGAAGCCGTTGCCAAGAAATCAACAAGTAATGAACAGCAAGCAGGAGAACAAGTAGGAGCAGATGCAGAAAAGGAAGACGAAGAGGGAACGGAGAGTATGCAAGGTCAAGGAGGCGCGAGAGGTTCGATAGGTGGCAAAGCTGCTGAAGAGAACGAGGATCTCGCCAAGGAACGAACAAGTGTACCGAGTCGCCCATCAAGTGATTACATTAGTGGGAGAAATTCGGAAATGGGTGCAGGTGGAAAAACAGGTAAAGAAGGAGAGCCAGGTAGAAAGAGTTCGATAGGTGGAGAGGAGAGCAGAACTAGCTACAATGAGGAAGGCGAGGATTTCATGAGGGACCTAGGAAGTGTCCCAAGTCTCCCCATGAGTGACACCCTTGTCAATGTCAAAAAACGTGTCGGTGTTAGTGGAAAAGCTGCTACAGGAGGTATAAAAAAGGCAAAACCAGAGGGAAAGGTTGGAGAAGGTGAAGCGCGTCCCCCTCCCGTGATGCAGCCCAATTTACCACCGAATACTCTTGCTGGTCTTTCTAAAGGGGCAGCGAAGGGCATGGTAATGATGCCTACAGGTGAATTGGCGACACCTGCAAAAGGGAAACAACTGGTATCCAATTCGATGAAGGGAGGCATGAAAACTAAAACTTCACCACTGGATCCTCCTCCTGGAAAACCGCCAGGGGTAGGGGTGAGCAAGGCGCTGCAAGGAAAATCCATGTTGGGGGGTCCTGGTGGTGAAAAGATGTGACAATCTGAGCCATTAGTAGACACTGATTCACTTTCTTCAATGAGAAAATGGGCGAACAACTACGTCCTGCTTCCGCTGATCATTTGCTCAACAAAAAAGGGCACTGCTTCCTCGAAGGATAATTTCAACGTCTGCCAAAGCCTACATCAACTAAAAAATGCGAATTCGCTACTGCTTGATCACGGAGGCGGTAGCTGACCCGACTCTCACGTGGTGCAGCCGAAAACGTAAATTACTACAACCGATAATTACAACTACATTTTTACATTGTACCAAACGTGAAGAGCTGGCTACTTAATCGGTTCTACTTGGAGTGATAAACATCAGTCAGTGGCACCTTCTTCCTGTTGAGTGATGGAGAGATGAGATGGGAGATGCACCGAGTCAGGACTAAGAATCTTTTTCCGCTTTAGATTTAGCGGACTTCTACATTGAATATATTGTTTAGGAGAAGATACGCAAGAAATTCGCTGAAGAGGTGGAATCTGAAGTACATTACAACAAGGTAAAAAACGCACTTTGTCGACATGCACCTGATGATAATGTCCTAAACTCAGAGTACTTATCAAACTTTGCCCTTGGTTAATCTTGTTGTGCGCCTCCTCGAGGCTTCCCAGAGTTATTTGGATTCAAATTCACTGGCTGGACCACTCCTTCTACGACCAAATCCTCGTCACTGAAAAAATTGTTGTTTCTTTAGTTGAAATTGAAGATCGAGGTGCAGCATGCTATACAACGCGCGACGTGCGAAAGGCATTCTGGCTGCTTGAAGAGGCTACCTCCAGCTTCAGCGTCTCCGGCAACCATATTTTTACTGTTTATGACGGAGGCCGCTCATACTCATCGACGCAGCGACACCAGCGTTATCATCTGACACCACCTGTTCTTTTCGTGCGCACCGCATTAGTATTCAGGCACGGGGTGCGCTTTGTCTACAAAGTGACAGTAATTCCGATCACCGAAATAAAAGCTTCGACGTTAGTCCTCGTGGATTGTCTCCGGATCTTTGATTCGGGCGACAACGACTCGCCTGAGGACGCGTCTTCTAGCTAGTGTTTAGTACAAAGACGCAAAATGTTAAACCTCACTGGATCCCAGCAGCAGCAGGCCAAGGATGCCTTGCTCAATCCAACGGAGGGTGGCGTCATACAACTTCTTATGGCCGAGCCGATGTTGGCGAAGAGCCTTGTCCAAGACCCACAAGGTACAACTTCATTCGTAACTTCAAATCGCCGTAGGCATACAAATGTCATGGCGCACATGCTCATTAGTTTTGTGATATGGGTACTTATGTACCTTTTCATCCTATTCATTGCAAAGAAATGTATGACGCCTTTCCACAGGTACTCTGCAAAAGAACAAAGCTTTGCAGGAAGCACTGATGAACGACCCACAAATGAAGGAAATCGTCAAGAAAAACATGGACGACCCAAGAGTGCAGCAATTTCTCAAGGAGAAAGGTTTTCAATTTCTTGCAACTTCGACAAATGCAATCCACGCAATCCTGACCCTCACCTGACTCAATTTTTGTTACACCTCCAATGAGTTGTGGTTGTAGCATACTGATGAAACTGAAATTGCAAATATCAAATTTTGAAAAATACAGCGAGGGAGGCTGCAACTCAAGCGGCAAACAATTTCAGAGCGAGCGCAATAGCAGCAGGCGCGAAGGGTCTACACGCATTCAAGAAATACGTTCAGGGAGGTCCAGCAGGGATACAGATGCTTTGCTTCCTAACCGGTGGTACTAACGTGCTCTTTCCCTTTCGTGTCTTGATGGCTTTATCTACCTTCTACATCCGTAGTTTCATCGAGTAGGAAACACAAATAGAATACTGTACTACATATTCATATCCTGCTTTCCTCGCTACAATTCCCATCATACCCAACTTTCTATGTATCATTCAATCCGCAGTATATGACACGAAGACTGCGAAATTGTAGTCAGGTTTCACGGTAGTAGTCGGAATAATAGGCCTGATCGACGTTTTTGGTGCAATATTCTCCCCGTTCACGTTTATTCTGAACATTTACGTCTTGTTTTTCGGTCTAGTAACGGTAGTCGTCGAGGCAGACGAACAGAGACTAGCAGATACACCGGTTCTGGAATATGCAGCGCCGAAAACAGTCGACGCACAGAAGTTTTTCAATTCAGAAGCAAAATTCCTCACATTGTATCTTCGTCCTTTTCCTTTTCTTTGTTGCTCCGCAACATGCATGTTAAGCATGGTCATGGACGACTCACTGGATGGAGCAGTTGTAGATGAATATGAATTAAGTACCTGGAGCATAGAAAAAAGTTGTAGTTGCTCGATATTATGAAGAACTCCGACATTATCCTCAAGTAATTTAGACCTATTTGATATCCACGTTCTACCGATTACTGATCTCTCAGACTATGGGGCCGGGGGCTCTTCTACATCTTCATCGGCCTCTTGATGATCACGCAGTCGTGCCTGGTATGCCTGTTTTTCTTGGCTGGAGCTGCAAATATCACTGTCGGCGTTCTCTCACTCTTGACGCATTTTGGGGTCGATGTTGATATCGACTACATGCAAGGTAAGCTACACTTGATGAAGATACTTAGTTTCAGGGAGTAAGAAAATAATTGATACAACATCAACTTGTATATATTCGTTTTCTACTCCTAATTAAGTACGTATTTTACTAGACTTGAGCACCCGGTTGCACTGCTCCCACTACAGTCCTCCACTCCCTACACGCACTTCCTCCGTCCCGGCATGCTTCCGCTTCCCCGGATCCTTCCCCGCCCGGCAACCGTCTGGCGGAGTTGATCGGCCGGACAGGAGTCGGGGCGGAAGCGTGGCAGTACTCAAAAAATTGCCGCTGCAGATCATTACCCTCAAAGTTTGAACCTTCTTGAAAATTCGTTTGCCATTGATAAAATAAAAATTAATAATTTTGAATTTGATTTTTTTTTTTTGGTGTTCGCTTGACACTGATAAAGTCAGAAACTTTGAACTTGAGTAGACCTTAAGTTTCAAATTTGAAATTTTGAAAATTCAAGAGTTTTTAACTATATAGCGTAAAGTTAGATCAAAAGCTGCTACTTGCTTAAATATTTTTGAATTCAATTTTTTTTGGAATTCATTCCTCAGTGATGAAATCCAAAAGGTTTTAATTTTATCACCTAAGATAAAATTTATAGCGCTTACTTGCTTAAATATTTTCCATGCCATGGCTCATGCGTTCACAAGTTTACGAGTTCACAAGTTCCTGGGTTCGCGAGTTCCTGGGTTCCTGGGTTTGTGAGTTCCTGGGTTTGTGGGTTCATGTTTTTGGCGTTGCAGTATTTTTGGTTCAAGTGCTTTTGGTTCAGGTGATGCTATTCTTGGTTCAGGTGTTTCTGGTTCCAGTTGTTTTGGTTCGGAGGTTGGCGGGGACGTTGTTGATTTTTTTTTTGCTCTTTCATTTCATCGTCTCTCTTCTATGGTATAACTATAACGTGAGCACCAGCTAGAGAGAGGACCCAACTCATGTTCTCTCTCACGACCTCCAGACCAAGCGGGCCAACTGTATGAGCGAGTGTCTTCTGCAGCAGACGCTGACGCCTCGCAATTTTCTTCTGCGGTCGAATCTTGGAAGAAGAGTAGCGCAGCCTCGGACAAGCTCCTCAAGGCGTTGTATTCACAAGCGACAGTAGGCGACGAAAAGGGGGAGCGACCATCGGGTTTCTTCAATTCAGGCGAAAGGGCCGAATACGATGCACGCGTGAAGCTCCAAGGGATGACAACGCTCGACGCAAAGAAGGAGTTTGTTGCTCGATGCAAGGCAAAGGGACTGTCATGGTGAGATTGCCTGCAGTTTGGAATCCTAAGAGTTCAGTTTCTTGTTCCAGCAGGTGTTTATTGCTGAAGCAATGTTTTAAGTAGTCATTTTAATGTAATTGTAGCGTAACAGATATGATTCGCGTTTTGATATACTAGTGTAATTGTCACGACCACGAGGTAGATAGAAGAAAAGATGTAAGATTTATATACCAAAAGCA
Source organism: Amoebophrya sp. A25 (assembly GCA_905178165.1). NCBI lineage: Eukaryota > Dinophyceae > Syndiniales > Amoebophryaceae > Amoebophrya > Amoebophrya sp. A25. The sequence goes on from CAJINU010000015.1 coordinate 905,529, forward strand.
GCTGCGCGCTTTCTCGATCTGCATCCCACCGTGCGCACAAAATGCCAAATGTGTTGTCTCTCGTATTCAATTAGCAGAAAAAATCCACGATTGAAGTAAATGCGACGCAACACTAATCAATGGTTTCGTCCCGTCGAGGAAGAACTAGTGCCTTCCTCTGCCAGATGTTGCAGATGCATGCGAAAATGAAGCTGACACTCTATCGCAGAGGAATGTTTGGCTACTTTCAAAGAATTTGATTTTTTTAGGGAGAAGACTTTTATCGAAGAACTTCGAAAATTCAGACGAGTAGTTCCCGACATCTAAGTCAACGTTTCTTTTCGTTTTTGCCGCGTTGCTTCGACATGCTCCTGTCCACACGTAAACGCACGAGAGGTCGCTATGGTGACATCACTCCGCAGGTGGCACTACCATCCGGTTTCCACAGGGGCAAAACTACTTCCTTACCCAGCTGACAGAGAGAAGTAACTCTTGATTGACAACTCGTTGACGTTGAAAAACAAACATTTGAAAAAAGAAAAGGAGATGCCCTTAGACCATCAAGCGAGTAGGAAGAGAAAATGAGCCGAGCGATTCGTTTTCTGAGTGACCGAGCGAACATCAAAGTGCAAGTGCAACAAGAACTATTCAATCTTTCATAGACAAGTATCCAAGTTAGATATTGCGAGTGTTCGAGTGTGAAAGGATGAAAACGAGCGCCATCGCCATAGCGAAGACGCGGACCCAAAAAACGAGCAAAACTGAGTAGTTGTGAGACCAGTATCTATAAAGTATCACACTAAAGTATAAGTATCTCGAAATGGTTTTGCGATGAACTACTCGTATGTCAGTAGTAATCGTATTCGTGTATTCTCGAATAGCTCGTGGTCGTGTTCGACGATTAATATAGTAGTGCTTGATGATGTTGGTCATTTTTTGTTGCGATTCGCCATCATATTCATAATTGACGTGTATTTGAAACGTAACGACAGGAAGTACCTATACTAGATTCTGACCTCTTAAGATTAGAGTTAGACCTTCCTCCTGACACATGACTGATTGAAAATTACCCCCAAAGTCCATGCCAATTAATAACGAAGAGACTCAGGCTTTTTGATTCTTGTTCGAAGTCTTCCTCGTTTGTCTTCGACTGTGATGTTAAATATCCTTTCTCTCGTAAATTCGTACCTCGAACTCGATACTCAACATTTTTGCATGCCTATCTGTCCATGAATTCGTATGAGAGTACACACTACTCCTGCATCAGACAAACACGACAACAAAATCAAAACGGAAAAAAGGCCGGCAGCCTCTGTTCCTATGTGGGAGCGGGGACTGACCCAGGGCGAAAAAAATGTGAAGGCTTACGGTATCAAGAGCAGTAACTAGAAAATGATCGATAGAATGGAACTAGTATGGCAAGGCGGCGACCCTGATGGTGGCCCGCCGCCAGCTTCCTCGTTGCCCCTCTTGTGGGCGGACAAGCCTACGCCGTCGTTTCCGTCTCGTGTGCGACGACAGCCACCACGATACCGTAACTGCGGACGACGGGTCATTGCAGCTTCCCTCTTTCTGCCTGCCTCCGTCTGCGGGGGCGCGGCCGGCACGAGTGGCACGGAAACATCTTCAAATAACATGGCGCATACTTCTTCTTCCGCCAGCGCCGCTTCTCTTACAGGTCGGTCGATGACAGCGGCACAAATCGATGAACGTAGTGACCACGATAGGTTGGGGAGTTCTAAAGGGAGGCAGCTTCGGCACGAGGAGCAGGATGTACTGCATCCGCCAGGAGGAAGAATTTCAGCGGCAACTACACGAGGGCTGGAGGCCGTGGCTGGTGTAGATCCCCTACATGATTCCAGCAAGGATGAACATCCGTCAAAAGATGCTCCAGCAGGACGAGGAGGCGAAGAGCAGAATGATGGACAGGAGAGACAACTCGGGCAGGTCGAAGAAGAGGAATTCCGTGTTTCGCATCCTGTAGAGCTTAGCTCGGTAAAGCACGCAATAGCACGAGCTCCGCCTATGGCACGGATGTGCCACCGAGGGTCCACGAATCCTGCCTGTGCCCACTCAGCCAGAAATCTCAAGAAATGGGACGAGGAAAAGCTGAACCTTCAAACGGATTCGCACCTGGCAGCACCCGGAGGTGTCGCGCAAGATATCCGAGACGAGCAGGTACGTCTAGTTGTACTACACACAGGACATAACTACAGATTAGTTGGCCTGCTTTTGTGTCGTTGACTCCTGAGTGATCGATGTTGGACCACAGCTCAACACTCATTTCCTCAATTGTATCCTTTCCCCCAAAAAACATCAGACACTTGCTGCGGCGGCATTAAGACAGAGCCCAGATGGTGCGCAGGTGGACAAAAAAAGTCGACATCTGGCTGCTCACACAGCCATGACGGTACAGCCTGGTCACAGAATATACAAGCGTATCAAAAGTGGGTCACTTCTGTTCGCAGATGCAAACTATGTGAATGTAACGACCCTCAGAAATACAACCTTTCACTTGCCAGTGCAGCCTCCAAGCGTCCGGATATACCAGCCTCTCGTGACAAATCAGCCAAGTACTTCGATTCTCTCTCTCGACTATGCGTGGCTTGCTGGCTTTCTCTATCCCATACGTTCTTTCATCATATGACATATTTATTAATGTCAAGTTTGCAGCTACTCTTTTCACTCCCTCCCCGTATGTATTTTTGTTGTATTACTAGACGACTTCGACTTTTCACTTCCGTCCATCCCTTCACTCTCGTCCTTGGTGATTTACTACACATAATCGTTGTTCATCACTCTATTCTTCCTTCTACTGCCTTACAGGCATTAATAATCGCAAATGTCAAGATTGCTTTATCAGAATCTTTATCGTAGAAGTTAGTAGATGAAAATGAAAAACGACTCTTGCTGTGGACTGTAGCCAGCAAATCAATGCGATAGTGATTGTTACTAGACTTAAGCGCTCGGCAGCACTCCTCCCACTAGAATCCTCCACCCTCTGCACGCACTTCCCCCGCCATTGCGTGGCTCAGCTTTCCCGGCTCCTTCCCCGCGTGACAACCGTCTGGCGGAGTTGATCGGTGGAACGGCACAAGAGTCGGGCTCTGGGCGGCCTGCGGCCATTGAAAAGGCACGCCCGGAAATGGTCGGCCCGGGAGTTTGCTGGTCTTCTGTTAGGTTTGGCATCTTTGCGGAAAGCTGAAGCTTCTAAGTTTCAAACCTTTAGCATTCGCCTACTTGGAAGAAAGTTCAACACTTTTCATCTAATTTTTTCAATGTTTCGCTTTCTATGATAAGAACAAAAACTTTGCTACTTTCGCAATTTCAAACTTGAAGCTTCAGCTTAAAACTTTTCAAAATCCCAAAATTTTTGATTTTGTGGTCCAAAAAATGAATTTAAATGCCAGGGTGGCGCGTTGTAGGCTTCAAGCTGAAGCCCTGAAGCCTCAAGGCCGTAGCTCCTAAGTGTAGCAGTTACCTACAGGAACTCACTGGCTCAGGGGGGAGCTATCTACAAGGATGCCACGCCATGCCCATGGGCTCATAAGTTCAAGAGTTCGCGAGTTCATGAGTTGCGGGCTGGGGGTTCGGGAGTGTGAGGCTGAGAGTTTGGCGGGGTAATTGTTGACTCTTTCCTTGGCTCTTTAATATTTTCTAAAGACTATAAGTAAAATATATAATTATTCTCGTCCTGCTCACAAAATTACAGCGAGTCTACTGAACTACGCAGAGCCGTTTCAGATTTCTTTCGAAGAGCTGGACCAGGAGTGCAAGAATGCGGTGACAAATTTTGTCATCTATGAAGGAATCACTTTTGCCGCCGACGAATGCCGCAGCCACTGCCAGCTGAAGCCTTTTCACACATCATGGCCAGCAGCTTGTCATCACGATGTCTGCGATCTCTGGGTAAAGATGCTCACGAAAGAGTCGACGGGGATTGCACCATGTCGAAAGTATTGCATTTTTCGTCGAAAAGCACCTTTTTCTATTTTTCTTTACAACAAAAACAACAGACCTGCGTTTCTTCTGCTAGAGTAACGACACGAGTATCAATGTGCATCACACGACACACACCTTCTTTTTACTTAGGTACATTTGCTACATCGCTCCGTACCTTGCCGGAAACACTGGACATGATATGAATCACCACTGTGGGGCTCGGTTTCTCCGTGACGCATATACTTTCTGCGACTGGACACATCGAGGAGGCTCGATGTGGGCGGGTGCAAATTCGCGCGTGCCAGGACAGTTAACTTACCCAGTGAGAGCACAGTACGGATCGTATCCCGTTCGAGCGCGATGGGCCGATCTTACGATAGAAGAAAAGACCGAGTTCACTCATCTTGGTTGGGCAGAGCAGACATGGCCAAACAGACGATTTACGCTCATCTTCGCAGGAGACAGCGCCTATGATGTCTACGCAGGCAACGTACTTTACTTGCAACTTCAAACAAGAAGATAATGACACACTAGTAGAGATGATTCGTGGTGGCAGATGAATTATGTTGATGTATATCATCGATCTAGGCCAAGATATAGGAACACGACTCAAAGAACAGTTGTTAGTCCTGTAGTTAAAATTTTGAACCACTAACTATGGATCACTAAACACAACGACCAACAGACAACTATGACTGTGAAGAAGAGTTGGTACAGTAGCTGGGCGCCCAGTAGCGAATTCATGTGTTATGAGGAACTCAGTGAGGTGCAGAAAGATGCAGCAAGAAAGTTGCACTACACCATCGATGGATGGCACGCGAACGCAGATATTCCCGGTCTCAGAGACCACTGCGATTGGCCACAGTACCTGGCGAACGAAGGCGTCTATCGCGTGGACGGGGAACTGTACTGGAATTTTGTAGGACATTTAGTGAAGATAGACTCATACCAAGATGAAGATCCTAAACATTTGTAGAAATTTGAATTTTTTCAGATTCAGTGGTTAATACAGTAGGTACTGTTGATACTGGTTCCGTGCGTGAGAAGATGATGGCAATATTACGAGTGATTCATCAACACCAGATACGACTGCATGAAGTGGCGAGGGTATCTAGAGCGCGCGTTGCACAGGCAATTCAGTATCCAACCTTGGAGTACCATGACAGTACAGCGCCGAGAAGCTTACACTACTCTAGGGTACAACACACCGCAGTCCTGGGATCAGCGCAACATGCCAGACACGTTTGTCATGAAATGGGATAAGCTCACGACCAGTCAGCGCGGCGCAGCAGAATTTCTGATGTACACAGAAGACACCTGGAATGGATGCGCGCAAGAGTTTTGCATCTATCGACTGCTGTACGCAGAATCCCTGTTGATTCCGACTAGATCCACTGATTTCCGCAAAATCGACTGGAACATGTTTGCAGATTTCCAGAAGGTGCATCTAGAACAATTGGGCTGGCAAGCCGATAGTTGGAACGACGGTGGGCCTATCCCAGCGACCATGTACAGAACATGGAACGAGCTCACACCAACATTGCAAACAATCGCGAGGAAATACGGTATAGTTTACTGTACCTGGATGCTTGGGCTTTTAATGGCGTTGGTTGCTTGCCTAATTTTTAATGCTGGTCATCATATTTTACTAGCCTGCGTACTTCCAAGATCCAGCTCGACAAACAAGAATGCACTTTCAAAAGAGTTGTTACGAGGCTCCTAATTGCTCACGATCTCATTGCTACCTTTTACAACTCAACCCAGGTCACAGCGAAGACACATGGGCAAGATGCCCGGACACGCCTTGTCTGATGAAATATGACTACATCCAGCGCAAGTACACTGGGCCTTGGGCGCGCTTGTCTCCTCGAGTGCAGAGAACATTCATCAAACTTGGGTATTACTACTTTTTCTAGTGACTAAGTAGCATGTACAATACTTACTCTACTTCCTCTGCTAACTAATTTTAGACGTCGTTGTATCGCACTCACTGTCGTGACAATGCGTCAAGTCACGAAGTCACCTCAGGTGGACACAGCCGATGTGGGACAACAAGCAAGCGGGAATTTCGCAGGAAATGCCAGATACCTATCGAAAGCTCTGGAAAGACTTATCTGTGGATGAGGTAGTTATTTGTTCCGATTTCCGCTCACGAGATGCAGCTAATACGCTCAGAGCCTTGATGTTAGCATAAAACATGAAAAGCAAGAACATCATCCATTTTCATCATGATCTGACTGTGACTCTGACCGTTACTTAAGAACGGCATCTGCCATGTTGATAAAACAACTACAGCAACTAGATGCAATGTTTTTCGATTACGACGAGTTTTCGTGGAACGGATGCGCCGGTGCGGACCAGCCACAGACAACGACACTTCCTCCACCTTCAACCGCCGACCCGTTTAGAAGAATTCGAGCGCGACTTTATATGCCCCGAAGCTTCAACGAGATTATGTCTGTCCAACCTACGATGACTGACACAACGACACCGGAACCCGCTGTAGCGTTAACAGGCGATGCGTTCTCGACTACCATTGCGCCAGATACGACGACTGGGTACAGCGTGTTCGTGCAGTTTGTTTTGACACTGTTGAGTTCGATAGTAGTTGTGCCTTTTTCTTATTTTTTATTTTTTCAGAACTACGCGAAGGTAGCGCTTTCCTTACTAGACTTAAGCGCCCGGTAGCACTCATCCCACGAGAATCCTCCACCCTCTGCACGCACTTCCCCCGCCATTGCGTGGCGCCGCTTACCCGGCCCCTTGCCTACGGAGTTGACCGATGGAACAGCACAAGAGCCGGGCTCTTGGCGGCCTGCGGCTATTGGATCGGCATGCCTGGAAATGGCAGGCTTGGGAGCTTGCTGGCCTTCTTTTGGGTTTGACATCTTTGCGCTTGCGGAAGGCTGAAGCGTTCAACTTCGACGCTAGCAAGTTTGTCCGAGATTCAACTTCTTGGATTTGAGAACTCAAATCCAAAAACTCTCGACTTTCGCAAGTTTTTCTGGCATTCAAGTTCTTAGATTTGAATTTCTCAAATCCAAAAGCTTTTGACTTTAGCAAGCTTTTCGGAAATTCAATTTCTCGGATTTGGACGATTTTAGCCAGTTTTTCTGAAATTCAATCCCTTGGATTTGAATTGCTCAAATTCAAAAACTTCCGACTTTTTTTAGCAAGTTCGTCTGACGTTCAATTTCTTGGATTTGAATTGCTCAAATCTAAAAACTTCTGACTTTCGCAGGTTTTTCTGGAATTCAACTTCTTGGATTTGATTCGCAAGCTCTCGGAAGTTCTTAATGTCATAAGTTCACAAGTTCCTAAGTTTGTTGCTAAGAAGGTTGGGATGCTTATGAGCTCCTAAGTTTATGAGTTCCTAAGCTTATGAGTTCCATCCTATTAGGACTAGTAGTTTATGAGTTCTTCAGTTTATGAGTTCATAAGTTAGTTTATGGGCTCGTAAGTTTATGAGTTCATAAGTTTATGAGTTCATAACTCGTAAGTTTCTGAATTCATAAGTTTCGGAGTTCATAAGCTTCTGAGTTCCTAAGTTTGTGCGTTTATGAGTTCACATAAGTTTATGAGTTCTTGGCTTCATGAGTTTGGGGGGTTTGAGTTTGGAGAGTTTGAGTCTGGAGCGTTTGAGTTTGGAGCGTTTGAGTTTGGCGAGTTTGAGTCTGGAGAGTTTGAGTCTGGAGGGCTTGACTTTGGAGAGTTTGAGTTTGGGGAGTTTGAGTTAGGAGAGTTTGTGTTTGGAGAGTTTGGAGGGTGCAAGTCTGGGCGGGTTGTTGTTAAATTTTTCTTTAGCTCTTTAATACTAGACTTCAGCGCCCGATGGCTCTCCCTCCACTAGAATCACCCACCTCCCTCGAGCATTTCCTTCGCCAAGACGCGCCCCCCCCGCTCCTCTTCCGCCAGCTCGCGACGCTTTCCCGGCGAAGTGGTCCGCGCCAGAGGAGCCGGAACAGAGGCGCCGCGGAATTTAACAGAGGAGGCCGCTCCGTTCTGTCTCTGAGGTTTTTGAGATGTCTCAAGGTTTGCTTGCTTTTAAATTTAGTGCAGGGCTTTGGGTCGGGATTCTTGATTGCGAAGCTTCGCGCGCAAGTCTTTGAGGTGGAGACTTGGGGCGAGATTGATGAAAGGCTTTGGCTAGCAGCTTGAAGCTCGCGGCCGCTTTCAGTGTGAAGCTTTGGACTTCGGCTTTCAGTGTGAAGCTTTGAACTTCGGCAAAGCTCGAGGCGTAGGGCTTCGGGCTTGGCGCTTTCATTTTGAAGCTTTGGACTTGCAGGCTGAGGCTTTGGACTCGAGCGAAGTGCCGGGCTTGAAGGGTTTGGCCAGAAGTCTTGGATCTGAGATTTTGGGTCTGAAGTTTTGGGCGTAAGATCCTGGATTGGAGGCCTTGGATTGGAAACGTTGGACTGAGTCTTGGCTTGAAGTCTTGGCTTTGAAGTTTTGGGCTTGAAGCCCTGGGCCTGAAGTTTGGGGCTTGAGGCCTTGAGCCTGAGGCTTTGGGCTTGAGTTTTTGGATTTGCGTCCTTGAATTTGAAAGGTTTGAAGCTTAGTTGTGGTTGACAAAGTCAAAACTTTGCAGCTTTTGCGCAAAATCGCAAAGCTTTTGGGCTTTATCGCTTAGGATCTAAATTGGTGAGCATTTGGCTCGAGTGTATTTGGCTCGAGTGTTTCTGGTCTGAGTGTTTTTGGTTCAAGTTCTTACTTTTGGCTCAAGTGCTTTCGCTTTCGGTTCAGGTGTTCTCTGTTCGGAGCTTGGACTTGGAGGGGCGTTGTTGATTTTTCATTATGCGTGAGGGCTTAGGGTCTACAGGCTATCGATTTTAGCAAGTTTGTCTGCCATTCAATATCTTTTATTCAAATGGATGCCTCAAGTCCAAAAGTTTTCGATTAATTTTAGCAAGTTTGTCTGAGGCTCAACTTCTTGGATTTGGATTCTTCAAGTCCAAAAGTTCTCGACGGACTTGAGCGAGTTCTGCCGAGGTAGGTTCAATTTCTTGGGTTTCAATTTGCCAAGTCTCAGAGTTTATTTTTGACTTTAGCAAGCTTTTCCGCGATTCAATTTCTGGGATTTCAATCGCCCAAGTCCAAACGTTTCGGATTTTGCCAAGTTCTCCGTAAGTTCTTCGTCGGTTCTTCTTATAAGTTCTTCCTAAGTTCTTCAGAAGTTCCTCATAAGTTCCTCATAAGTTCCTCATAAGTTCCTCATAAGTTCCTCATAGGTTCTTCATAGGTTCTTCAGAGGTTCTTCATAGGTTCTTCGTAAGTGCTTCATAAGTTCTTCGTAAGTTCTCCCTAAGTTCTTCATAAGTTTGCTCGCCATAAGTTTTTCATAAGTTCTGCGTAAGCTCGTCATACGCTCATCGTAGGTCCTTCATAAGTTCAGAAGTTCATAAGTTCACGCGTTTGAATTTAGAGAGTGCGAGTTTGGCGGGGTTGTTGTTCTTCATAAGTTCGTAAGTTTATGAGTTTGAATTTAGAGCGTGCGAGTTTGGCGGGGTTGTTGTTGAGTTTCTTTTCGAGCTCTTTAATACTAGCTATGGGCGCCTAATAACATCCCTCCCACTAGGATTTCTCTCCTCCCGAAAGTAAGAAAGTAGGCGCGGCCTGTCTGCGTGGGTTTTGCTCGTCTTGTCTCTCTTCTTTCTTCATCTCATGGCCGAAAATTTTCCACGTTTTTCCGTCGTCTTGGGATTGAATTCACTGGGTTGGAAGTGCTAAAATCCCAAAATTTTTGACTTTAGGCACTTTCTGCGAGATTCAATCCCCTGGGCTCGAATTTTTCAAATTTCGAAAATTTTCCACGTTTTTTCGTCGTTTTGGGATTGGGGTCTGCGGCTTTGAAGTGCTAAAATCCCAAAGCGTTCGACTTTAGACCCTTCCCCTGGGATTCAACTCCCTGGGCTCGAATTTTTCAAATTTCGAAAATTTTCCACATTTTTTCGTCGTTTTGGGATTGAATTCCGTGAGTTTGAAGCGCTAAGCCCTAAAGCTTTTGACTTTAAGCACTTTCGCCGAGGTTTAATCTCCTGGGCTCGAGTTTTTCAAATTTCGTTTTGGGATTGAATTCTGTCGGCTTGAAGTGCTAAAGTCCCAAAATTTTTGAATTTAGACACTTTCTCTGAGATTCAACGCCATGGACTCGAATTTTTCAAATTTCGAAAATTTTCCACGTTTTTCCGTCGTTTTGGGATTGGCTTCTGTGAGTTTGAAGCGCTAAAGCCCCAAAGTTTTTGACTTTAAGCGCTTTCGCTGAGTTTTAATTTCTTGGGCTCGCATTTTCGAAATTTTTTATATTTTTTCGTCGTTTTGGGATTGAATTCCGTGAATTTGAAGTCCTAAAATCCCAAAATTTTTGATTTTAGGGCCTTGCTCTGACATTCAATTTCTTGGATTCGAGTTTTTCAAATTCCGAAAATTTTGCGCGTTTTTTCGTCGTTTTGCGATTCAGTTCCGTGAGTTTGAAGTGCTAAAGTCCCAAAGTTTTTGACTTTAAGCACTTTCCCCGGCAGTCAATTGCTTGGCCTCGAGTTTTTCTTAAGTTCGTGGCTTCTTGGTTTCCTGGTTTCCCTTTCCTGGTTTCCTGATTAATTTCTTGGTTTCGTGGGTTCATGGGTTTGGGGTTTGTTGGTTTTTGTGTCGGAGGTTGTGGGTTTGGGTGTTGGAGGTTGAGGCTTCGGAGGGGAAGTGTTTGCTGAATTTTATTGCTCTTAATATTTCCAGCAATTATAATTTGCTTGTTCATGATGATACTCTGATGCTATGAGCAACAAATCGGATGCTGGTCTCTACTTCATCTTCGTGCTGCTTCTGGTGCCCATCATCGTCACACCTACCCCGCCATCAGGTTCGTCAAAGTCGCACAGCAAGCGATTGCGCGGACGTTGTTCTGCAATAATCCTGACTATAATCCCAATACGAATCCCGACCAGCGGGACCCCAATGGTATGCCGCTGTGCATGGATAAGGACCCGTATGACCGACAATTGGAGCGAATCATCATTTTGAACGTTGGCCAGGGAATCTTGATGGATTTCGAAGTTTTGGCGAATCGAACAGGGACCGAAGTGAGCGCAGTAAATCTGTTTGCGCGTCTTCTCACGGCTACTAATAATCCGCAGAGCGATTTCCGTCACGACGCAGACTTCCAACGATTCTCCTCCGTGGCTCAGCTGTCAATGGTATTGGATCTACCACAACATACTTTTGGCTCATCCTCATCTTCAATTAATAGAATTCTTCAGTCCTTCAAAACATACTTGAACTTGTCGTTTCATCCGATTCTTGTCGTTTTCTGACTCTGCGTATCAAATAAACTTCAACTTCTTGCTTCACTCAGTTGACGTTTTCCGAGTCTGAGTATCAGGAGGAGCAAGCCAACTTGCAGTTCGAGTTTCTCCGTGCTCGTTACGACGAGGAAACCGGGTGTCAACTGTTCAGTGATAAAAAACACGACATCAATATGTGTCCTATCGACTCTGCGCACCGTGCGTCGGCCTTGTGGTTGAGCGTTGGGTTTCTCGCGATGTGGCCCCTTTTTACGCAGAGGTGGGCAATCTTCTAAAAATAGCCTTCTGCAGCTGAGTTGCACATGCATATGTTTTTTTCGCGTTCAGTCAACCAAGGTGGAGATCCTTCTGTCAATCTTAATTCTCACTAAGCGTATAAAGCAACGAATTTGTCATTCCCGTTCTTAATAAGCGAAATCAGACTTCTTCCCAAAATAGCTTGCTGTACTTCAGAATTTATAGGAAGCACCGACGAGCTGGCTGTATGGAAATTAGAGTACCCATGCATAGCTTGCTCTTCTACCTCTTGCATATTGTAGGTACCTCGAAATTGCATGACAGCAACAGTGCCTGTTTGCGAAACCTTCTTGTTATTTGAATGAGTAAAAATAAGCCCTCGCACCGTTTCTCAACCATGAGTACCCTTATTTTTTTGTTCAATCCCCGAGCATCCCCGTCGCTTCTTCATCCCTTAATTCATCATTATCTCCCAAACAAAGTAATTTAGGTTGCTTCCAAAGGCAACTGGGCCAATCCCTGGCCGCGCTACTGAAATGTATCTCAGAATAAGATCAGTATTATTTAGATTCACTTTCACGTTTACTTACCTTGCAAGCAACAACCACGATTGTATGTTGTCTGAACTGGATTTTCACTGTATTGACACTGTCGATGATTTACTATTCTTACAAAGTTAGTAGTCGAAGTAACATATCCACTGCAGAATCCACGGGATATTGGTTACTACAATGAGTACAGATTTCTAACGCTGTGTGGTTGAATCTCCATCTTTTACGATCAAAGACTAGACCAAGACATTATCTTCTTAGGGAAGCGCAAAGCGCAGGCCTTCCGTATAAGAAAGCAACGTGTTTCATCGTCGGTGCTTCACCATACAGACGTAGATATTACTACTGCGCATCCGTGGTCACTTTTTGCCTTTCTGTGTTGTGCACCTAACAAAAAAGCTATTTTTGGTAGTAGAAGAGTCTCCGAGACGAGGGTGACGCGACAGGGCTTGCAACCAGTCACCGGCATGACGCTAATGTTGTACTTCCGTCAAAGCATCTACTGAAATAGAGTAGCCAATGGCGGAGGCTGGAATCTTCACTAAGTATTAGGACGGTTCGCGCCGTACCTGCTCGATAATGGCGCAGCGTTTCTCCTTTTTCGGTGCTACGGTCGTTCTCGTCCTGCCCTTTGTGACTGCAAGGAAAGTTGGCAACAAGCAGACGTCTGCGAGAGCCACTTCTTCCACATGGAGCAGTGAGCGTGCGTTTTTGCGATCCTCCACCGCGAGACGGCAACCCGTCGGTCATGCGTCTGAGGATGTTGGGAGGCGAGCTTCATCCGGAGAAGCTTTGAACGCAGTCGCTCGTACACTTGATGCTGTTCCATCGATAGTAGCATCTGGCCCAGATGTGACCGATGTAGGAGTCTCGAGAACAGGTGATTCGAACAGTGATGAAAATGAGTCGACTGCGTCATCTTCAGAGGAACAGCAAGAAGATGCAGTCCAAGAAGGAGTTGATGGAGAAACACAAACAGGTTTTGGCGCGCAGCCTGCTCCGGAGCAACGAGCAACAACTTCGAATGTTAAGCTAGCGGCTATCGAAACAGGGGGTTCATCGTCTGAAGTGAAAAATACAGTGTCAAAGAACATCCGCCACCGTCTTTACGATGATTCGCGCACTTTGGGGACTGCAGCGGAGCAGCTTCTGGGCATCCAAGCAGACCTCAATCGCGTTCAAACCGAAGTACAGGGTCAAGTTTTCGATCTCGAGACTGTCCGCAACTTTTTCTCAGAACACCAATATCTCACCGCTGCAAATAAGCAGCTGGAAGTTATGTCGTTGGCTTGATGTTAGATCACTAAATTAGTAAAACGCAAATGCAAAATGAAAAGTTTCTAATTCTTGGGATAAAATCAGTCACCTCCACTGTAGAAGACTCGTGATCGATGATTAGAAAAGACTCTTCCGGCGTTCATTTTGCAGAAGAGTAGTGTGCTGCTGCACAAGGTTGCGACCATCGGGCAGGAGTTGGTTGACGCACAGCGCGAGTTCGCGAATACCACAGCGGCCCTTCGAGCGCGCGCAGAGTCCGCGGAGCTTGCCATGCAAAAACTGACGGAACGCGAAGGCGAAATAGAGAAAGACTACATTGGACATCGAGCCTCGATAGCTGAAGACGAAAAGATTCGAGCCGAAAACTCGGATCTGATCGAAAAGATGCGCCACATGAACAAGCTAGAAACCGAAAAGCACGAGGCGACCCAAGCAGCAGCGGCAGCCGATGAGAAAGTCAAGCACCGAGAGCATTTCGCTGAGGAACTCCAGGGAACGATCAAAACACTGCGCCAGCAAGTTGCGGTTCTACAGAAGGGCATGGGCGAGAAGGACGCGATCTTAGTGGATCACGTGAAGAAACTCAAAGACGCCGCAAAAAAGGTCGAAGACGCGGATAACGTACCATACTAGTATCCATGACAATGTTGACCTGGAGAACAAGGGTCAGTCTATGTTTGTCACTTTTTAATTGAGAAAGTTATAATCTTAATAGCCCCCCGGGCTGGGGTGCTCCGGGAGACGTTGAAGAAGAGGAAAGAGCTGCTTTATTGGCGTGGGCTTGCGTGAATGGTCTCACGAGGTGAAACAAGCGCCCGAAGGGCGCGCACTCCCCTCCGCCCCGCGGTTGCCGGAAGCAAGAGGCCCCAAATACGTGGCGAAAGAAGTGCGACCCCGTTCCCAAGATGGTAACGAGCGCCGGCGGGCAGTTACATGCGCAACATCACGCGCAGCACCACCTTCCACGCGCTGGCCGCCGTAGTTGGCGCGGGTCCTTGTGGTTCTCTCTTTTTTTTTTTTTCTCTTTTCGTTCCGTCCGTGGCACGGTGCCGGGCTTATAGCGAACAAAGGAACGAAGCAACCAAGCAAGAGACAACGGGAAAGCCCGGAGAGGGTGGGGCCCCGAAGGCATCGCGAAGGAAGCTGGGGCCAGTCCCCAGGGCTCAGCGGCGCGCGCGTCATCTCTACCCCCGTCGTGACTGTTTCGGGGCTCTATTCCACCGCGTCACCTGCTCGCAAGGGGTCCCGCGCATTGCAGAGCGGCGCGCGCATCCCTACCCCCGTCGCAACTGTTTCGGGCTCTTATTCCACTGCGTTACCCGCTCGCAGCTGAGCGGCCTCGCGTGCCAGGGTGCTGCACGCAGCGGCGCGCGCGTCCCTACCCCCGTCGTGGTTTTTTCGGGCCTCTATTCCACTGCGGTGCCTGTTCGCAGCCTGCCAAGCGGCTCCCGGCGCGCGCTGTTGTTGTTGTGGTTGTTGCGGTTTTCTGCTGTCTTCTGTTGCCTCTTGTCGTCTTCTGTTGTGGTTGTCTCTTGTGCTTGTTGTCTTCTGCTGTGTCTTTCTGTTCTCTCTTGTTCTCTGCTGTGTCTTTCTGTTTTCTGTTGTTTTTTGCTGTCTTCTGTTGGGCCTTGCGTGCCAGGGTTCTGCGCTGACTGAGCGAAGGCAAAGACCTGCAGCGCCGTGCTAAGCTTGTGGCGTCTTGTTCGTAGTGTCTTGCTCGTGGTGTCTTGTCTGTCGGGCCTTGTCCGTCCGTCGGGTCTTGTTCGTGGCGCCTTGTTCGTGGGGTTTTCTTCGTGGTGTCTTCTTCGTGGTGTCTCCTTCGTGGTGTCTCCTTCGTGGTGTCTCTTGGCTTCGTGGTGTCTCCTTCAGTTCTCTGCGTCTCCTTCGCGGTGTCTTGTTCGTGGTTTCCCCTACCTTCGTGGTGTCTTGTCTGTTGTTTGATTGTGTCTTGTCTGTGGGGTCTTGTTCGTGGTGTTTTGTTCATGGTGCTCTGTTTGTCGTGTGTTGTTCGTGGTGTCTCGTTCGTGGTCCTTTGTTCGCGGTGTCATCGTGTTCGCGGTGTCATCTTGTTCGTGGTGTCTTGTTCGTGGTGTCTTGTTCGTGGTGTCTTGTTCGCGGTGTCTTGTTCGTGGTGTCTTGTTCGTGCTGTCTTGTTCCTCGTGGTGTCTTGTTCCTCGTGTTTTGTTCCTCGCGGTGTCTTGTTCGTGGTGTCTTGTTCGTGGTGTCTTGTTCGCGGTGTCTTGTTCGTGGTGTCGTGTTCGTTGTGCCTTGTCTGTGGTGCTCTGTTCGATGTGTCTTGTTTGTGTTGTCTTCTTCGTGGTGTCTTCTTCGTGGTGTCTTGTTCGTTGTTCTTGTTGTGCAATTTTTCCAACTGGTGGCGCCTTGCAGGTTCTCTAATAAATGTTCACACTAAGGGGTCTTAGGGGTCCTTTCGTGTTCACACTAAAGGGGTCGAACAATGTTCACACTATGAGCTCTTTACTGTTCACATCAGAGGCGTCTTAGAGGTCTTTTTGCGTTCACATAAAGCTTTGAGGGGAGGAGGGTTCTCTAGCTTTCACACTTAAGGCGTCTTAGCGGTCCTTTAGTGTTCACATTAAAGGGGAAGAGTGCTCGGGGATTTTTACTGGTACTCAAATAGAGTCTTAAGAAAAACAAAAACACCGACCTGAGACCTAGCTGTCAAAGTCAAAGTCATCTTTCTCAATTGCACTAGGCTCGTATCTTGACGCTCGAGCAAGGTGCGGAGACGCTGCAAATTCGCATTAAGCATCAGGAAGGCAGTATCGCGTCCTTGACGGCGCGTAACGCCGAGTTAGAGAGCCTCCTCAAATCTGTACAAGGCCAAGCAGTGACGAAGTTCGAGCAGATGAAGGATCAGATTGGTCAGTACAAGACCCATGTGGTGTCTCTGCGCGAGTCTGTAGCACAAAACATAGCTGCGCGAAAAACGGCAGAGAACGAAGCGCAGCGCCTCACGCAGTTGCTGGTCAAGAGCGACTCTCAAACGCTAAAAAACCAGCTGGATGAGGTACATTCATGCTTACATAAAAATTCGACGACCGGCTTGTTACTGTGTGTTGAATGAAGATCAAAGGAGTTGAAGTTTTAACTTTTGAATTTTCGTCATCGTCTATCGTTTCAGTTTCATCGAGCTACCACAACAACTTGAATCTTGTCGTTGGTCAGGTAAAGAAGGCGCAAGCCGAATGTCAGAACGACTTGCGGGACATGTCGACTGAGAAAGCAAGAGCTGAGGCCGCACGTGTCGAAGCCGAGTCCGCACGCTCCGCAGCAGAGAACACGGCTGCTATCGAGCGTGCCGCCGCAGAGAAAGCACGCGCCGAGAAAGCTGAGCGCGTAGCATCATGCGAGAAACAGAAAGCCGAGGAACTGGAGGAGAGGGGAAAGGAGCTTCTGGCGTGCAACACAGCTATGAACAACCTGGAGCAGCAGAAATGCGGTGCTCGCTGGGCAGAACTGAACAAGGAGTCAGTTGCGCAGATCGAGAAGTGCAAAATCGAGGTCCCGAGTCTGAAGGAAAAGGTTCGCACCCTGAAGAGCGAGGTCGCAGTTCTGCAGGCGGCAGCTAACGGTCGCCTACTCAACAGCGAACCGGGAACCAGCGGAGAAGCGTCAGCCAATGCGGAGACTGGTAGCGCAGCAGCCGCGGAAGATGGTACAGAGCAAGCGGGCGCAGAAGAGGGCGCGGCAGACGCAGCGGCAGAGGAGAGTGCGGCGGCCACCGCGGCCGAAGGACAAGTTTCCGCGGAACAGTAGTTACCGAGGATAATCCTGTTGAATTGGTAGCGCTACAGCTCCCAAAGTGAGCAGACTGGTTGCTTACCATGTTTTTTCCGTTTCATAATTTACAAGTAGGGACGACGATTTGATCTTGAATTTACGGAACCCGACGACGGCAGAATTTTTTTCCAGGAAACTACTCAGTCAGGAGATTCAATCAGTAGTGGATTTCACGAAATCTTGAGCCTTGTTGCCAGGTGAGTCGATCCGTGGGTACCGGTGCCCTTCTGTGCCCTCGCTGGTATACTATAAGTTACCGGCACGCGATCGGTAGCTCTACGCCGAACATACCATGAGAACATGACATCGAGCTACCACGTACTCTTAATCTGTGTTCATTACTTGGCAACCCCGCGATAGAGAAGTGATTCTAAAAGATATGGACAGAAAAGACGATGTAATATTCTTGGAGAATCTGTCGCTGTTAAGACAGCAGGTCCATTGAATTAGCGACAGACTTGTCGGTTTCATGCTACTAACCCCTTCCATGTCCATCGGTAAATTGATCATTCTCATTCTGCTACTGCTTCGACCACCGCAGTGTGGTAGAAGAACGGGGTCCTCTGTCAAGCCGTCACTGATTCGGTTGTGGATCCCGTACAGCTTTTGCGAATGTTATTTTCACGCACGACACACTCTTCATCTCCTTTAATCCACGACTTTTACATTGTACCTCTTGCTGTCAGCAACCCCACAGATTTCCGTGGTGTCTTGGATTTATGACAACTCTATCTTGCGCTTGTGGTGTTTACAGTAATGGACGAATGTTGCGTCATTGCCAGCATTATAGAATCATTCCCACTTTGCAGCCCTCATTTATACGAGAGATGTAAACAAAGTTAGTTGCTGAGTCCTGTTTTCACTGCGCGTCAAGGTATCCGTACTACCCGGACACACAAGAAGATGAAGAGCCTCGTTCGCAAAAACCGGGAATCGTCCACTTGGAAGAATCAGTTGGAAACCCTGCACGAAGTCGACTCTCCCATACGCGTGAAAAATGACATGCGGATCTTGCCCGATTCTCCGGCGCCCGTCGTCTCCCCACTGGTATTTGCAATGGACGAAGCTTCAATCTACTCCACTCTGTCTGACTGTTGGCTCTCATTACAGTGAATTGTGCTTAAGTCGTCCTCGTAAGTGTAGCGCACAAATAGTAAATCGTGGTCCTCGCTTTGATAATCAAATATTACCTAATGTTGAGTCCACCTCCAGCTCCAGTGCCACTGCCACTGCTCTTATCTCAACTTCACAGGGGCCGTCCACCAC
Organism: Amoebophrya sp. A25; assembly: GCA_905178165.1. Lineage (NCBI taxonomy): Eukaryota > Dinophyceae > Syndiniales > Amoebophryaceae > Amoebophrya > Amoebophrya sp. A25. Next base: position 923,881 of record CAJINU010000015.1, read on the forward strand.
CACCCTCCATCATTCGGGCAGTGCAGGGAGCGCGCCGGACTCTCGTGTTGCGTCTGCACTCCAACGTGAGTCAGTCCGGTGGTCGCGTGCGAACGTTGTGGTTAGTCCCGTAATTCATCAGCCTGATGTTCATCAGCAAAGTGAGGGATCCCAACCTTTTCATGATTCGGGCAATTGGACGAAAAACACTAGTGTTGACGTGGGAAACTATAACAATAGTTCAGGAGGTGGTCGTGGAGCAGGTCCATCGCAACTACAAGAAGCGCAGTTCAACACTACTGGAGGACGCGAGGTTGCCGAGGCGATGCTGGGGATGCAACCGAAGCGGGCGAGAGGTGCGACGAATGCTAAAGTGAAGTTGTCGACGCTGCTGCTGCTCTCGGAAGCGCCAGCGCATCCAGATCCCGCCAAACTGTCTGGCACAGCCGTGGTGAAGACACCAGGCGGCGCGAAGGCGAGCAGAGCAGGTGCACTGTTGCGCGAAAGCAGTGATGAGGAAACGACGAAGGCAGTGCTGTTAACGAGGTCGGCTGGTGTGATGGGAGAAGGTGCTGGACAAGCTGGTGACATCGAAGAGGAAATTCAAGAGGAAATCAATCCAACAGCCGACGCTAATCACGTGGAGCCGTACCTAGCCGCAGCTGCAGCAAGAGCTCCGAAACGAGCAGCGCCAGGGAATCTAACGGTGGTCACTACAGGTCTCCGTCAGTCAGGATCCGCACAACATCCTCATTCGACCCGAAAGCACAATGCCGGAAGCACTCCGATGGCGGCACCAGCTGTTGTAGGTAGTAAAGTACAACAAGAGCAGATGAGAACGTCTAGTAGTCCGCTTGAAAAGAGCCGTCGCAATTTTCCGCACGCTTTCGCGGCGAAAAGCAAGCAGACTCTGAAACGCCTGGATAAGATGATGAAGAAGAGTGATCGCATCTACGATGCCACAATGACGGAGGCTGTTGTGCGAGGCGACACCCTCGCAGATGACACTCCTACCGATGGTGTGCGCGGTCTTGGTGAAGGAGAAAACCGCCACCGTGATCCAAGTCGACGAGAAAGGTTGGGAGATCTTCTCTGTTACAATGGCGAGGAGGCTGGCGGCACAACGAGTGTATCGCTCGAGGAAAACAAGCGTTCCACATCAACAACAGCCTCTGCTGGCGTTGGCAACAGCGCTAGCTCTCTTAGTGCGTCGCTTACGGCTGGCCCCCAGATGATGAACAATCATGGTGGAACGCAAACCACCGAGGCAAGTGGCATGATGGCTACGCAACCTCCAAATCAGGTTACGGTCGAGGCACTACCTTCACACCGAAAAGATCCGGCAAAAAACTGGAGTCCCATCGACCGCATTCTCTTGATCAAGAAGACACAAGCTGCTGGGCGAAACAAGCTGCAAACACTGAGCGAATCGCAAGTGGAGTGGGATGCGAACACAATAGCAGCTCAGGCCGCTAGCAGCGCGGGGCCTCCTGCGTCATCTTACTACCACGATATCCGAACATCACCACACTTACATACGACTCCGGCGGCAGTAGCGGATCGCACGTGGCGGAGCTGTGCCGTCCAGACGACGGTCACATCTGAAATGCAGGAAAAGAAGCGGCAACAGCTAGAAGACCTGCTCGTGGAGGAATCACGAAAACTTTCAGAAGCAGAAGCGAATAGCGAAAGAGAGGTATATCGTCCAACCTTGAAGAAACTTGTAGTTTACATGACTAAGTGAAAAAAGATATCACACAATCAAGGAAACATGGCTCGGTGGAACGACTCCCCTACCAATCACAATTTTTCCCTTTTTAGAATACCATGTTGATCGCCACAAACATGGACCTCATCTTCTCACTTCTTGACGAATTATCTCACAGCGAGCATCCTTTGCTTCGTCGATGGCGGAGCAGCAAAGAACCTGGGAGGCACAAGAGGCTGAGTATGGCGAGCAGGCTGGCATCCAGCAACAAGCGATCGAGACCTTGCAGAAGCTCATGCAGAATCTGATGGTAGACAGTGCGCGAGCCCGCACGGAGATGGAGCAGCTACGAGAAGCTGAGCGGGAGAAACACGCAGCGGAAATGCGGGAGCGCATCCTGGAACACGAAGAAGTAGTAAAAAAATTGAGTGCTGACAAAGAGGAGCTTCTGCGTGCAAAGACGCAAGCCGAAGACGAACGGGACAGTATGATGGTGTCGCTCGAAACGGAGCAGGCCCTCTTACTGGCGCGTGTTGAGACATTGCAAATGGAGATGGAGGAGAAGAGGCGTCAAGAGCAACAGCGATGGCAGTACAATCCTGGCGCAAGTCCCAAGGGAGGGAAAATGATGCACCAGCGAGGCAATCATCGTGGATCTTCTGCAGGAGCTTCGATGCGCGTGACTGGCGAGATGCTTGGTGGATCTAGCGCTGCAGCATTCGGTGGCTCAACCTTCGGCAGTCAGGGCCCGCAACCCACCTTGGCCGAGTTGGAAAACGAGATTGATGCGGCAATCGCGATCGGTACTGCTGCTCTCTCCCAACAGCCGGAGAGCAGTCGCAATCGTGCGCGTGGCTTGAGCAACAGCCCGGTTGCAGTCTCACGTGGCGCAGCACTCATGCCAGGAACAGCACAGCAGCGCTGTGGGCGACATGCTGCTCAGCATAATTCAATAGAAGAGAACAGCAATTTAGAGCATGGCGGTTTATCTTCCAGTGCATCCGCATCGGGGGGAGCGGCAGCGACGCGCGGAAGCTCAACGGCTAGACCAAGCATATTTTCGAGTGAACCCAAGCGGGGAAATAATTATCGTGGGAGCCCGTCTAGACGAAAGTCTGGTGCAGGTTATTTGGCGCCGAATAGCACCCACCAAAATTCCACAACAGCAGCAGCGCCGACCCCGACAGTTTCCGGAGGACCCAACCAGTCTGTGGCCGGGCGTTCGTTTCCGGAACAGGATGAAAGGTCAGCTCCAGCGCCTGGTCCTGGTTCTACGAAAGATACAGGAGCAGGACCATGCTATGCGTCGTTGGGAGAGCCAGGTGCATTTACAGGATGGAAAAAAGCGAATGCTTCTCGTGCTCCCCCGGGCACCTTTAGTAAGCCGACGGTCGCGGATCAGATGCGCGAAGTGCCTGCATCAATAGCGAAAAGTTCGATTGCAGAGGCTGAATCGACCCAGACTTCCCTTCTATCATCCGCTGCGAGCCAGCTAACGTCCTCACCAGAGAAGAAGCTGCCCTCCATGATGAATGAGAACTTCAGTCCGTCAGAACAAATTCTCACGCGGGAGGGCACCGCACCCGCAGAAGAGGCCGCGACTGGCGTCGCTGATCTGGCCTCGGCTACACAGGTAGAGGGCACATCTTCCACTGAGAAGACAGCCGAGAACGAAAGTGCTGCAAATGCAGAACCTGCTTGCGCCGATGAACGAAGACAAGACAATGACGTCCGCGGTCAGGATGAAGGGGATCTCAACAAGAACGAGAATTCGGCTTTGGATTTCGTGGCGACCTCTCTCTGCAAAGTAGATGACTCTGACACTGGAGCATCTAATGTATTAGCAGGTCAACCGAATGATGAGAAGACAGGAGCAGGAGCAATTGTTGATGAACAATCAGGTCGTGAACAAGTAGAAAAAGAAGATGCTGCTGACAGAGGACCATGGCAGCAGCAGGACGAGTTGTCGAGATCTGCTGAGTTATCGGCATCGCATGCACACTCCTACGAGGAGGATGAGAATGAGGAGGCACCTCAATTTCCAGACCCTGAGGGTGCCCGGAGCACCTTTCGTGGTACTATGCGCTCCACGTTTCGCGGTACACGTGGGAGCGAAAAAAATCGATCTGACCATGGCAAAGAGAGTAGCGGCAAGCTGATATCGGCAGCACCAAAGGCATTCGGCCGTATTTCGCCAACTAGAGGATCTAGATCGCATCAAGGCCAGGGTTCGGGGGGAGCTGCGTCTACAGTTACTGGTGCTAGCACATCTCACGTGCCTGTCGGTGTTGACGCGTCCCCTTTAGCACCTCAGCGCGCTGTCAGTCCGGCCGCGAGTTCAGTTGCGGGACATTCGGTGGCTTCGTCGCGGAAACCCCGTTTAGACACAGGCGCTGGAAACCGGTGGGTTAACACAAAAAAGGCGCTCTATCAGAACAGTCCCGCTTGCAAGCGGACGCAGAATGTGGACACAGACAGCCTCAAGGAATTCGCTGGTCCGGAACTGAGTTCGTTGCACGAGAACAGTACGGTATTCGAAGACCACTTGCGGCCAGCAGTCGGCGGCGGAGGCAATCACCAGCTGCAGCGCGGCTGCGAGAATGGGAAGAATAAATTTCCACAGCTTCTGCGCTGATCTTAGGGCCGCTTCTTCGTGTTGCTCTAGACAGCAGCGACGAAACCAGAAGCCTACTTCTTCTAATTGTAACTACCTACGACACAAGAAGGGCTGGTGAGGAGTCCGTGACACTTTCCATTAATAACACGATACAACTGTACTTGCATAGCATCGCACATCATTCAGTCGTACCAAAAAGTGAGACACACGCCTGCTGTAGATACGATGCCCGCGGCCCGCGGCCCGCCCTTGAGCCTGAGCTACTTACTACATTCATGAGAGACTTCAACATATTCAATCATACTAGACTATGCATTGCTACGCTATATTTTGTTGGTCACGTCACAACTCTTCATGTTAGCTCATGTTGAAAAAAACTACCATGCAAAATAGTAGGGATTGCACAGGAGACATTCACATCAAAAAATCATTCAATATTTATTGAGTCTTACTAACTATTTTCCCTTTCTTGGAACTATTGTCAACTTACTGTTTCGTAGTACCGACTATCATTCACATTCTACTTTTTGAAGTATTCGCCGGAGTAAAAGGACGAGAAAGATCATAATTAAGCATAATTGTGATTTATATCGCAGTTGTGTTTGAGGAGAAATTCTTGATGTAGTGGAATGGTTTTTGTATACCACTTAGCCTGTTTCTGTACAGAAAAAAATTTGGTTATTCATCCCAACTCGAACATCGTAATTTCAACGCATACTTCAGGTTGCCACCGACGACCACTATGAATAATCCCTATAATTGACCGGGCAATTATAACCTTTTCCAGAGAATCTCGCAAAGGCAGTGCAATAATTATAGCAATCCGTAGCCTTCGCCCTTCGGCGACCAACTCTGTAGTTCTGCTCCACCGTAACCATCATGTTTATCCATAGTCTTCAAGACGCATTACATCTTTGCTCATCTTCATGATCGGTCCAAATAAGTCTCATTCTGCTACTCGCTTAAGCATTGGTCATTATTCGACGCCGAGTGCATCAGTAACTTGTGCAATTCATCTATCATGATTTGGTGATCATACAGAGAGATACTTCGTTCGGTCCAATACGCGCATTATTGAGTCCCACGCAATGAAGTTCAGGTTCTCGGTTGTCTGCGTAGGTTTCTCAATCGTTACTACCTATCACTAGACACCTTCCTCACTTCCCTCCTCACCACGCTCCGGCAGCTTCCGCGTCGTATCATACGTCAATCCCATTTTTCGTTAGATAGTACAGATGCATTCTTTTGTCTGAGGTTGCAGTACTAGAGCCATGCATGTTGTAATACAATGATTTCTCGCATAACTGGAGGATCATTGTTGTATAATAAAAATGCTGCCTGCTGCTTGAAGATACTTGGCAGGTAGAAATCGAAGTGCTTCTCTTTCTTGTTAGAAGTGTTTGCTGTTCATCCACTTAAAACGTTGCACGAATGACGAGATCATCGTCGTCTTCGTCGGCGACGTCGCAGCGCTCAGTACCGAGCAGCTCGCGCGGTCGCTCTCTGCACCGAGCGCGCGAAAGTCAAAAGCGTGCGAAGATGCTGGCCGCACAGCAAAAAACTCCAACTGACGAAGACTTTGCCCGTTTGCAGGCCAAAGTCGACAGTATCCTGTCGGAGTCGCAGGATTTAAAAGGACGAGCTTCGTCTCCGCAATCGCGTAGTCCTGACTTTTACCTCTCTCGTAGTGGCCGTGGAGGTGGAGCACGAAGCTCCTCTGCTGCAGGGCAAAGGCCGCGTCAGACTTTGCTAGCTGAATTCGAAGATGTGCACCGCTCCGGTCCGTCTAACGCGGCCTCGAGGGCGAACAGCGCTGCTGTGGATGTTGGACGCATCATTCTCCACGAAGCAGAGAGAATGCTGGGGTCTGCTGCCGACCTGACGCCAGCGAGCCAGTCGCCCGTTGCGTTCAGGGACCGGAAGGAGGATGCAGAGAAGGGTGCATCGCAATCCTCGAGTGCTCGTGTCAAAAGCAGGTCAAACTCCAAAGAAGGAAAAACCGCGCCAAGTTTCTCTTTGCAAGATCCAGCAAGCAGCACGATTTCGATTAAAAAACGTAAAGATGAAGAAAACGTGCCACAACTTCGCAGTCAACGAAGTCTGGAGGAGCAGGACTTTCTCGACATACAGAAGGACGAAGAACGACTAAGACAACGAAGAACGACAGTATCGGTAGGGGCATCAAATGAACGAAGCAACACGAAAGGGCTTGACGTCGCACTAAATGTGGCTCGCGCCGTAGAGGAGCAGTGCGGGGATGAGCTGCGTGTAATTTGTGAACAGATTGCAGATCTGGAGAAACGCAAGGACGACGCGGTTGGAACCGCCGAGGCGGCCTTCTCTCAACCCGATCCTTTACCGATGGTCACGCGTGCTGCCGCGTCGAACTTGCGTGCGAGTGTGGACCTCGCGCAGAGAGTCGCGCAGCTGAAGTCGGCAAAGGACATGCTTTTGTCAGAAACGATTACATCATCTGTTGCGCGGTACTACCAAAAGCGTATGAAAGACGAGAAGGAGAACATGAAAAACGACGGTCAAGGACTGCCTGTGGGTAAAACTGCAAGTGCAAAAGACGATGAACAAGACGACGATTCTAGTAGAGCAACGTCAACAGGGGGGCGCAAAAGCGACATCCATGAGCACAGGAAAAAGCTGTATAGCAGTCCAGAAGACAAAGAGCAGATCAGGAGGAGAATAAGTCAACAAAGCGAAATGACGCATGCACTTTCAAGAAAATCTCAAGAACTTCGCACGGCGTACACTGCCAGCTCCTCCAGCGAAGCAACGCAGAAACGCTTTAGTACTTCATCTGCGACATCACAAAACGGGAGAAGATTAGACAGGGCGATCTTTGGCACAGCGGAACATGAAGAGCAGAGAGGACAAGCAAAAGCAAAAAGCAGTCGCATACGATCTGCATCTTCATCCGACACTTCACAGGCCGAGATTGGCCAGAGTAGTTCCAGAACTAAGAGACGACGGTCAACGATAACCGAAGATACCAGTATCCCGGAAGAAGATGCGGAAGGACCTATGCGCACAGTGCGTCTAAAAGTACATCATAATCGTGAGGATAACACATGGGAGGTGCGTGGCACAAAGGATCTGGATGTGCAAGTGGTGCTAGAACAGGATTCCGAGTCCCCCTCTCCAGTGAAAAAGCGCCGACGAAGTCGCGAACAGGAAGCGACAACTCGTCGTTCCCAAGTCCAGGATGCGAGCCAAGTGACGAAGCCGCTTCCACTCAGATTGGTAGTACCAGAGGGAGAAACGCAAGATGTGCCTGCTATACGCGACGCGTCTGGCACCTCTTCAGCGTCCTCGTCGTCATCATCGTCGTCATCTTCGAGCGACTCGTCGGCATCCTCAAGTGGCTCATCAACATCGAGTGACTACGAAAGGCGTGCCAAGCAGAAGCACCATCGGAAGCACCATCACAAGGGTAGACAGCGTGCAGAAAATATGGTCATATCGAATTTCCAAGCGGATGCTGCTGGCGTCCCAGCTGGGGCTATTTCTCTTCTCGCACCTGGAGGCCACCAGCTTCGCCTCGATCCGCGCTACCTTCCGACGGTAACGCCGGGCGCTTCTGCAATCGACATAATTCAAGGAACGGGCGCTGCAGCTCCTCCAGGAACAGCAATCTTGGTGCCGGTGATGGGCGCACAACCTCCACCATCGACTGCGGGAGCGCTACCTGGCACCATACAAATAGGCCATAAAGTGACCCGCCAATCTTCTAAGAATTCGTCGTCATCCTCGCGGGAGTACAAGAGGAAGCGCGGATCAGAGTCCGCGAACCCTCCCCTCGAACGAATGCGGGCACGGAGCGCTTCTGTTGGTACGCCCAACGTCCAACTATTCTACGTTCCTGAGGGTGGGGCCGCGGCGTCGCCACCAGCAATTAGCCGTGTGCTAGGCCGGAGTTCTGCGACGACGACGATCCCCTTGCAGAGGGCCAACAAAAGTCTCAACAACAAGAGTGGCATCGTTCCGAAGGTCCGCCTCTGGTCCAAGGACCAAGCCGGTTCGCCTTCGCAGCTCGACGCTTCTTCTAAGAAACTCGGTCAGGTGCGCACATCTAATTCCCTGCCTCGAGCCTCGCTAGACACGGCGGAAGCCAGCTCCAAGCCAAAAGCTGCAGCATCAGCCGCGGATACAAAAAGTTTAGGAGGAGGAATTTTGAAGAAGAAAAATGTAGTTATGGACGCGCCGAACAATGAAGAAGATGTCAACAATACCCAAGAGGGAAAGACGAGTGCTCTTGAGCTCGCTCTTGAGGCTGAGGAGACACCGGAGAAGAATCCTCTCGAGATGGCCCTCGAGGAAGCTGACGCTGCGGAGCAAAAAGACGGTGTTAATGGCACTGTGCCAATCATTTCCTCGAACAAAAAGTCGGCCCGTGTGCGTAAAACGGCAAGAGTGGAAGTAGGAAGTGACCACGATGAAGACGAGGAAGAGGACTCAAATTCCAAATCTAGAGTGCAGTTCAATTCGGCTTTTGTCACCCGCGCCACCGTAATTCAGGAGAAACATTCGAAGCGTCGTACCTTCTTGAAGCGGTATGCCACGAGGGAAGCCCTCGCAGATGCCAAGCAGACTGCGGACTTCGGCGATGAGATCGACCACGACGACGAATTTGACACGGGAGAGGCAGCAGATCACGATGACCATCACCGTTCGTTCGGACACACAACAACTCACGGTTCCGGAATGGAGCTGGAGACCGACTCGCTCGGCCCCGCGCGCCGTACGCGCTTGCGGTCGCGTACGTCGAGAACAGTGAACAACACAAATGAAGAAGCAGATGCACAGCGGCCAATGGGCCCGCTACCAAGACAGTCACTAGTGTCCACACTACCTTCCATACCTGACAGCACCTCTACCAGCACCACTGTCGGATTTCAGCTTAATAACGAGAGTGAGGGGACTGCTGTCAGCCGGCAACATCAGAGAACTTCCGTCGACGCATCTGGTTCATCTTTCGCGGTGTCAGCACAGCAACGCATGGGCAGAATGTCTCAAGTGTCTGTTTCAACGAGCAGGGCCTCAACGTATTCGGAAAATGGCGGCATGATGATTGGACCGACGACGCGCCTGTCAACGGTTGGAGCACGCAATGTAAGGCTTAGCAGTGAGGGTGAAGCGGACGTACCTTTTGAAGAAGAGGGCCTGGATGATGGGGCCGAAACGTTCCTCGACCAATATGGTGCAAGAAGGACTGCTCTCGTTGCAAGAAATAGCGGAGATTCGGCCTTCTCTACTGTGTCTTCTAGAAGTCGGAATCAGCTAAATGCAGCCGCGGAAAGCACAGCCTTCGCTGTAACTCGAGAAGAAGAGGCACTGATGAACAGTCTGCCGGCTGAGTCGGTTGCCGGTAGCAAATGGCAGGCCGACATATGCGACGCAAGCGCTGCAGTGACTCGCGCTTTGCAGCTCGGGCGAGAGCGCAACTCGATAATATCCTCGGCATTCTACTCAGGAAACAGTCTTCAAGGAGTAACGCAAGGACAAGCAGGTAGAGCTACAAACATAAACCATATACGGACGTCTTCTTCTCAGGTTAGCGTGGTGGATTCTGAGGTGGTCTCTTCCCCCGAGCAGAGGAGACGGACGCACGCGGCCAATGTTGCGTTTGCTCGTGCAATCGGGATGGACGTAAACAAGTCAAACGAACTAAAAGCTGCAGAAGGCGAGGCAGATGACGCTCAGCCGATGATGGAAGACGGTGGAGACGATGACGAACAAGGAAATGTTGGCGGTGTCGCTGAAAATGCCAAAGTGACAAGTAGCAGTGCCTCGTCTTCAGCTGTAAATAAGAGAAAAGCCCCTGTCGATGGCAATCGTAGTAGAAGCGAACCTCCGAAAGGTAAAGCTGTTGAGACCACTGCTGATCGGGTAATAGTAATAGACTATCTGAAGCACCACTACGATACAAAGGGCGCAACCTCAGGAGCGAAAAAGGGACAAGCCGGACTATCGCAGAAAAGATTCTTTGGAAAAACAGACGCTCCTGTAGACGGCACGGCGAAGCGCGCCTACGATTATCCTGGAACCGGACCATCTAGTATCATCCCAAACTTGAGCAGTGGCAGTGGCACAGTCTCTGAAGTCGACGAAAAAGGGAAACACGCAGACAGTACCCAAGAACAACACGTGACGTCAACTGCAACAAATGGTGACGGCGTGCCAGGAGGAAACAAAATCGTCCTGACTCTTGGAACCTCTGACGCCAAACAGACAGCAACAGGCCAAACGCAGACGGTCCGCTTCTCGGGCGTCGGTGGTGGTGACGTACCTGCTCCTCGCTTCACGACGTCCCAAAATCGTTCGTCAGCCGCTCCACGTGCAACTCTGACAGCGCAGAGAGCGCCTAGTGAAATTCAGCAGCGGGTGGAATTTTCTCCAGGATTGCGCGAGCGACTGCAGTCGCTGCTTCGGCCGATCGTGCAAGGGCGCAGTGGGGAGATCAAGCCTGTGCTTGACACTGAGAACACGAAGCTGATTCAGAACTTCCTCAAGTTACTTCGCCAAGAGATGTCGCTCAAACTGTCCGATAATAAGATCAAGGGACTAGGTAAAGTGCTCGGATCTCGCGTATTGCGCGCCCTGGACCGGGAGCTGTCTGCCGAAGAAGAGCGGCAGCAATTGATGGTTGAGCAAGGTATTGATTCGATTTTGGAAGAACTCTCCACGGGCATACACATCCTGCTGCCGAAGCGGCACTCGTCTGTATCTCCGTCAAAACCTCCAGCTGGAGGGGAGCCCGTTGCTAGTGACGCAGCCGTGACTCCTCCAGACGAGACTGTGCGGCCGCGTGCGAGAAGCCTCGCTGACTTGTATTATCAGACTCAGATTAATGAAGACGTCGATACTACGGGAGTTCCGGCTGAAAAGGTCGGACTAAGAGGACGAAATACGCTGAAATCCAGCATGTACGCGTTTCTTCTGTCGGAGATCAACGCAGTAAGAGATGTAATCGACAACAGCGTTTCAAACGCAGAGCAGAGGCAGCGAGCGTTGAACCTTTTCTCGGAGCTCGAGAACCACGTACAACACGCAAGCAGCGCCGAAGTGTTCTCGACGTCCGGCGCAGCTGCGACCGCAGATGCTACAGCACAGAACAGCGACCACACACGGTTGACCATGAGGCCAACGATTGTAGAGTTCGAACGGCAGCGACTGGAGGCACTGGCCCAGGAGCGAGGTGGTGGACGAGAAAAAAACACACCAGTTGGCGAACAAGAGCCGCAACAACAGAAAGAAGCAGATCACTCCAAGGTACAGGACATCGAGGTCGAAAAATCCAAATTGACGATGGAGGTGTCCTTTTTGCGAACGGAGTTGGACCTCGCGATTGCCCGCCTTCGCGAGGTGGAGACGCAGCACGTGGAGCTTCGCGCACAGGAGGAGCGAAAGCGATTGAAAATGCAGGAAATGACAAAGAATGCGCGCCAGCTCGTTCACCGGCACACTGTTACGCTGAAGTTGCTTGACCGTGGCGTTTTCGGGGAACAGGCGGGCGGACTCGACCTGCGTCGGTGCTTCGAGCTCCGCGCGTTGAGTCCCTACGAGGTGTTCCGGGGTATCGCCCTCGCGATGGAGAGCGTGGTCATGGGTCTGCTTCTCAGTGCTGGCGCGCGCGTTGGATTGATGCGAACGATGTCGCAATACACGGATCCAGTGGCAGCGCGTTTGCATTTTCTGAACAAGATTCTGCACGACCAAAAACCGACGTTGGGTGCTACCTTAAAGATAAACCTGCTAAAAAAGTTACAGGGCCTCTTCCTTGGTAACCACGGGGACAAATTCTTCGGAGAGGAAAACAACTTCTTGAAATTTGAAAAGAACGGAGAAGGTGGTGACGACGTCATGGACACGGACTCGCGGATTTGTGAACTCCTGCAGCAGGAGCTCCTGGGGAATAGCTTTGAGATTTTGGCAGTCGAAGCGTTAGCGACGTCGCCCGCGCTGCAGCGTGCACATGCACGTATGCGGTCACTGTGCTATGAGGAACCATTCGCGACCGACGATTCTGGTGCCGGTGGCAAAGAGAGCGTGCGTAGGCGACACGAGACTCCAGCGCGGCTGCTTCTTTGGGGAGACGGAACAGTCCTCGAAATGACAAGTGCCTGGACCCACACTATTGAAAGCGGAAACGCGCCCGCTCCTCTGACCTCCGGCGCCGGAGAGTGGGACCAAGACTGGCTTTTCTCGGACGAGGACGAAAGCTATGCGTCCGAGGAAGAGGAGGAGGACAACGTAAGCACTAGTACATCGTCTTCTTCGAATTCTGAAGGCGCTGCTGCGACTGCGGCAGCAGAGAAGGCCGTTGTACTAAAACAAAGTAGAGTAGAGCATAGTCGTGGAGGAAGGCCTGCGGCGCAGAGAGAGGGGGAAATCGATTCTCCGCAAAATTCAGTGCTCTTCTATGGCTCCGATGGAAGTAGCAACGAAATCCAAGAAACGGCGTCATTTCTCGAAGGGGAAAGCAAGTCTGCCTCTGTTTCGCCAAGCGAGGATGGAACAGCAGGGAATTTTCCTACTTCTTCCGGGCTGATTACTACCAGCAGTGCTGAAGAAGAACAAGAAAACTACACTGGTGGTTATGATGTTGAAGGAAAAGCGATGGCGATTCAGCATGACCCACTTAACAGGGTAACGAAGTCGAAGACTTTCTATCCGCGCCTTAATAGAAATGAGAACTACGGCAGCATCCACGGAAAAGTAGTGCGCTTTAGCACTTTGACTCATAATGATCAACAAGATCAGCAGCTACAGCGAGATCGAGTAGATGGAGACGACGACTCTATGATGAAATCTGATAGCAGTATTTCGTACTCTTTCAGTTTTGGTGGCGTGGACGAGGAGATGGCAACACACTCGCTTGAACTAGATCACGTCCATGCAGCAATTAAGGGAGATGCAGCTGCGGAGGCTCGGATAAAATCCGCTACAGCTGGAATACGACGCGGGACACGGCCCTCCCCGGCGCGGCGCTACCCTTTCGTTCAGGGGAGCACAACCATGATAGAGGGTCGGCACAAAAACATGGATCCCCGAGCCCCTGGTAAACCTTCCTCGTCATCGTCGAGCTCGAGCAGCAAGGAACCACAAGAGGAGATCACTGAGTCGGAGCGTGCTGAGTTCCGCGAGCAGAGACGACGGCTATTGCAGATGTATAAGCAGCTGGAAAGACAGCAGCGGGCTGTTGCCGGGCACGCGCGGGAACAGCGTCTCGTGAGCGGCATATTAGCGCAGCCGTGGGCTGCGACGTGTGGAATCGCGGCACACCAAATGGCGATGCCCAGTCGACAGCCTGACCAGACAGAAAATGACCCTGAGGACGAAAACGGTGGTATCAACCCAGACACGAGGGATACAGTTTTTCAGTTGGTAGTACTGGAAGCCTGGGACTACGAAGCGGATCTCACAGCCAGTGGCAAACTGCCGTACTCGTGCCCACGGTTTGACGGCCGGGAAAGACTCGCGACCACGGATGTCATCACATCGCTCTTGCCATTCCAAGCGGTCCCTGTGGCTATTGTGACGTACCGCGAGCACCCTCTACGAGAGTATTACGACGCACACCAGCAGATGAGGTCCGTGGGTGATCGGGGAATCACTGGCTTGTACAATTTTGATACCTTTCCGCAGCCGGAAACTTCAGCGACATCTCGAGGTAGACCCGTTCCGCTTTTGGGCGGCTTTCATGCGCCATCGGTTCCTACTTTGCTGCACGGACACCGCGGTGGGTTCGGCGCTACTGCTGGTCGTGGGATGTTGTTCTATTCAGAAAGCCAGGATGATGAAGCGGCTGATGCATTCGTCGATCCCGATAGTGCTGTGGCGGTCCCTAGGCGACGGGGTGGCATCGAACCGCTTAACTTTACTCATGTGCAACCGCAGGGGAACGCTCTTGGAGGAGCACTGCACCGAAGGGCACACCCCGTCACGGGTGCCCTGGCTGATAATCAATTTCTTAGGTTGGGTAAAATCGGTGGTCTAGTTCCTCTTTCAGTCTTCAGTTCCTCCAGCACAAGCTTTCAGACTCTTTCAACGAAGCACCATTGTAGTGAAGTGAAGCATCTTCGACAAAGACCGAACCAGATGAAGGCAGCGTCGCGCTCAAGCGGTAAGTCTAGTAGGAAGCGCGCTCACTCAGCAAACCCCAACAGCAGTAAAAAAAGACGAATATCGCAAATCAACCAAGCGCGCCAGCATGGTCCGTTTCTTTTCTATGCGAATTCATCGGATTCCGCGCAACAGGCTGACTTACAAGAAGGAGCGAACGGGCGTGAAGACGTACAACCAGGAATCATCCGTCGGCCCTCTGCTGCTATCGGTGACACGAAACAAACAACCACCGGTGGGCCGCTGTGCGAAAAGAGGTCGCCAATCGACCTACTTCACGCTCCCTCGAGATACTTTGGAGAAAAGAGCCGTGCAATCCGCGAGGAGCTAGCCGAGACAGCACGTAAGCGGGCAGAGAGTGCGCCGCCACCTAGGGCCGACGAAGAAGAGGAAAGATTTCCCGGGGATCGAAAGTATTTTGTCTAGTTCTAGCAGCTAACTCACAAAGATTAAGAGGCTCATTTTCATATTTCTTGAATTACCTACGGCTACGTACACACACGAAGCCTTACCCTACTTTCACAACATTTTAACTGTTCGATGACTAGTTGTGTTGTTCCTTGTCAACGAGATCGTGATATCTTTGTTGCCATCTTCATGATAATGATTTTATTTTTCAATCAATTCCAGAAATGCAGGCAGCCTGTCACCAGATCGTTTGAAACCAAAGACACCCGGCATGAAAAAGCTGGAGGACGCAGCCCTTTTGCGCGGAATCCTAGGGCCGGGCGAGCGTAGCGCAGAGATGCTCGCAGGTAGTTCATCTTCATCTCATGCTATCAACTAGATGTAGATACAACGACAAGAACGACATGTGACTATCAACATGCAATTTGAAATTATTACAACGAAGATGAACATGAAGGTCATCTTCGTCATCCAAGCGCACTAGGGGTTCATCTTTATTGTCGTGGTCATTTTTGACTGCCACACTTGGACCATAGTGTTTGTCAGTGGCATTGAAGGTCTTCATCTATCTGACAGAACTGAGGTGTAATCATCAAAAAGTATGCATTCACATTTTTCGTGTCTATCAGGTTCTGCGGATCCCCAGGCAATCGCGTCTGTTCAGAAGGTGTTAGCGGAGCTGCTGGAAGCCGACGGCGGTTCCGCGACCCTGTTTGCACTACTATGCGACACGAACTTTGGAGAATACATAGGCAGTCGCAAATGGGAGCAGCTGCGTGACACAGTGACGGACACAATGCGAGTCCTGTTTGAAGAAAAGGGGCTTGCAGCGCTGCAGCGTTGTCTTGCGTCCGTCATTATCGCACGCAGCGAAGAGGAGGCGCGCGAACTGGAGATATTGAGTGACTCTTTTCTTGAATATCGAGAAAGTTTCGACGGAAGAGTCCCTCGAAGTACAACTAGAACTACTAGAAGTATAACTAGTAGAAGTAGTGAACCGGCGAGCCGAAGTGCATATTTGAAAAAAAGAGCAAAAGCAAGTGACTCAGCCTTTGCAGCACGAGCTGACCAAGGACCTGCCATAACGAAGAAAGAGGCGATGAAGAGCAAGACAAGTCAAAAGAGCAAAAAAGCTTCGGCTCGTACAACGCCAGCACCTGCATTGTCCACACAAAATACAGCGGCTGGAGATGCCAGTGGTGCTTCGAAGAATCCTTCAATACAGAAACCTGACGGCCTGCGCCTTGTTACTTTGAATCCCAAGCACAATGTTGTTGCTCAGGCAGGAGGTATGCCGACATCGACAAATACAACTCCTGTCCCACCATCACCCTCAGCAACACCGCAGATGGATATATCAGCCGAGCAGGAGTCGAATAATTATGTACGAATTTGCGCCTTGGGTCCGCTTAACGATGATGCACGCAATAACGATGGTGAGCATCGCGAAGAGGCCATGTCCGTTGCGTCGTTCCCGCCTTCCGTAGTGCCCTCCGCTCAAAGTCGCGAAGCATCAGTCCCACCAATCCCGGAGACTGATTTTCAGGAGAAAATAATCTCAACAAAGAGCAGTGAAGTTTCTCGAGGAGGAGGTTATCTTCTCGGTGAAAAAAGTCCGCCTCAGCCCAAGAGGCCTGCAGCTAACAGTAGGAGCGATCCGACTTCGACGACTACGGGGATGAACGTCCCACTGCCGCTCCCATCGTCCTCAGCGCAAGGGATGGGAAATAATCTGCTCAAGGACGAGGTTGTAGGTCCGCCCGATCCCCCAGATCCAACTACAGATCCAGCATACGTGGACCTGCTTGCCGAAGAGGAGCTGCAGACCAGTGGTTTGTCAGAGAGGGAGATGCGTCTTCGCAGTCCTGACGTTGGGGACGACAAGGGCGTTGATCCGACAAATATTGTGGTGAAGTTGAAGCCGAAGCCTTCACCGACGGCGCGCCCGTCCATCGCTAACGCCTTTTTAGCATCCCCAGAAGAGAGAGAGAACCTGGTTTACTACAGGCATGATAAGCTCGATCAGCACCCACAACAACAGCAGGGTTCTTCACAGAAGAACACGATTTTTCTTGCACCCTCAAGTTCCCCTACTTCGGGTGCCGCTGGGGACACTAACCAGTCCTCATGGGTACGACCACCCGCTGTGGCTACGGCGAGAGTTGCTGCACTAGCAAAAAACCTAGATCTCTCTGTGGAAGAGAGTGTGAAAAATAGCGGTCTCCGATCTGGTGCCTCTTCCTCGCACCCTCCTCCTTCTGGTGCATCAGGAGGCACAACTGGTAAGCTACCTCAGGATTTGGACGATTCTGTCGTTTCCTCGTTACGTGGTCGAAGCCGGGAGGAGAAGTACTTGCCCCACACCTCTTCTGTAGAGCAGCAACATCCCGCGTCGAGGGCTGGATCTACTCGCCATGAATATCCTGACTTGTCCGCCCGAGAATACGGGAGTGGGACATCAGCCAGGTCGTCCGGACCCGGCGCCCCGCCATCATCGGACTGGCAAATCCAGATCGGGGAATATTATGTTGATGAAGTAGCTGAACCTGATGAAGCGGATGAAAAAAAGGCTACCTGCTCAGCGACGAACAGCAGTAGGCAGAATGGAGTAACTGGAGCGGACGGCCGTCTCGTAGTTGCTGGGGGAAGTAAGGAAAACTTGCAACAAAATGCAGCTGCCGGCGGAACGAATCTCGTGCGCCGCGGCGAAGGAAGTGTGAGTGCCGGAGCAGGAGAAATAGCGCGTCGCTTTGGCAGCGCAACCCTGTACCTGAACACCAGCGGTGGAGACACTATCTCAAGTGGGGACGAGGACTCGGCGTCATTTTTAGCGAGTCCGCCACCCCAGCGTAACATGAAGATGAGGAGCACATCAAGTTCCAGGAGTCACTTTCCGACGTGGCATTCAAACGAAATAAAGAGTCCGCGAGGAGACGCACCAGCACAAGGCAAGCTGCCGGCACCGCGAGCGGCGCGCAGTTCCCCTTTCCGCCTAGGCGACGACTCGGCAGACGAAGCACTCTCAACCTCAATCCTGTCAAGGAACAGGAGCCGCGATCATCCACGTTCAGGGGAGCAAGACGACGCCGATATTGAACAAACTGCATCAGTTCGTGCAGATCAACATGTTTTACAACTGGCATCTTCACCAAGTAGTAAAAGTAGGACGTCAAGCAAGCTGGCCAGCATCGACAAAAGCCGGGCAGACCAGCGTATGCCAGGGGTGCAGGAGGGCAGAGGAACAGCTACATCAACGTCACATTGGAATTACAGAAAAAATCAGGACGAGCTTGAGCTTTTCGGAGACGAAAGCGAATACTACAATCTTCACCTGGCAAACTACAACGTAGTAAAAACATCATCTTCAGCAGAGCGATCTTATAGCACTAGACGAGGACCGTCGGTCCTTGTCGGTCCTGGACCGAGTACTTCGTACGCCCCTCCGTCGAGGCAAACTCAAAGTACAAGGCAAGTTGGAGAAAGCATATCTGCAACGATAAAAAGTAGCGTCGATGCCGGAGGTCGCACAGAATCAAGGCAGGCGATCACCGCTGCGAGATCGTCTGCTGCAGCAAGCTCGGTGGCCTCTACTAACACGCGCGCTTTTTCGTTATCCTCTACTTCTGGGGGTGCAAACCGTCCATCGCTCGCGAATCGACCCAGCACGGGTGCTGCAACCGATGCTGCCGCTACCCAAAGTGGCGCTTCTGCGACAAGTGCAGTTGTCCCCGAGCAAAAACTCTATACTCGCGAAGCTACGAAGACTAGTACGACTACAAGGTCCGAATACGCTGGTCATGGTGTTGAGAATCAACCGCCTGTAGGTGGAATGACTACGTCAACGAGCAGCAGGACGTCGATAACTGTTCTCGCAACATCAAACATCCAGAGTAAAGCTGATGCTCCTGGTGATTCTGCTGGTGGAGGACAAATGTATTCAGAATCGTCTCTGAAAACAGCAAGCAAAACAACTAAAAAAAGCAAGAAGAAAGGAGTAGCCCCAGATGAAACATATCGAGGTAGAAACGAAGACGACGATGCTCGGAGTCAACGACAAGCAACTACATCATCAAGTAGCAGACGTAAATCGACAATGGAGGAAATCCCATTTCTCGTTGACCACCGTGACGATCTCCAGTCCTCTTCGCTCAGCGGGTCTTCAAGCAAGACATCGACAATTTCGACTGATGTCGTTCGCAATCGACACTTCGATGCACTGCAAAGGCACATGCTTAATGGCAGCGGCTCTTCGGTAGCACTTCAAACTTCCACTGCAGGTAGCATTAGCAAGGATAGCCATTTGAATTTGATGTCGACGTCATCAAAAGCTTCTAGTGGAGATGTTTGCCTGGTGCCGTCCTTTTCATCTGCTTCTAGCACAGTTCCTGAGACAACGACGAGCAAGACCAAGAAGAAACGTGTCGGTGCCGGTCGTGCATCGAAGAAGAAGCCGGGTCCTGCGGCAAAGCAGGCGAAGATAGAAAACAAGGTCACGGCAGATGGGCAACATCGCCATTCTGAGCCGTCGTCATCGAAGGAGATAATGACCTCGGCTAGGAAGACTGACATGATACAACCTGCTCCTGGAACGAAAACGGAAGAAGACAAGCGGCGTGCATCTTTTGCAATGGCATTACTGTCAGACGTGAAGAAAACTGGCAAAGGAGCTTCTGCTACAACGCTCTAGGCTGTGGTCACACTCGTCTTGTCTATATTCCTCTTCTGGCGTAGGAGAAAACGGAAGTCCTTCAATCAACACTGCAGTATCGAACGAAGCGCTTCGAGGCACCGTTTTGTTCGATGATTAGGACTTGTTGTACTCAGCTAACGACTGGTGCGTGCCTATCAATTTATCATTCATCTTGATAAAACGCTAGATGAAGTAGATGAAGCAAAAATAGAAATTCAGAGTGTACAAAATCCAGCATGCAAGAACTCATTCAATATCCTTCATATTAACCTGCATCTTTAATTACCATCAGCAAACGATTATTGAGTTCATCAACTTTCCAAGCATTTGACGATTATAGCAAGACAAGAATTTTGCGAGTGATTGTGTTGTGTTGTGTTTCTTGACAGAGATCATATTGTGCGAATGGAGCCGTAATCGTGGAGTCAATGAGCTAATTTTTTGGTGTCTCTCCGATGCTCGTGTGGGTCTATTTCATAATAAATATAGATACTTTTGCAAATGCAACACTGACCTATTATTCCTCTTCCTGTATAATCAGTATCTTCTTGCAAGTTGTAAGAAGTATAAATATGAAGATGAAAGTGGAATAGTGCAGCTAGTACTTGAGATAATTCATTAACATTACCCGTACAAAAATTTGGTAGCAGCTGGATTTCCTCCGGCCGAGCCGCTTGCTTATTCTTATCGAAGCTTCATATTAGTACAATCACATTTGCTACATGAAGAGACGATGATAATCACGAGCCCGAATGAGCCTGAGTAGTACTCTTAGTGCAGTACTACAAGGTTACCTTCTTATTCAAGAACTTACGAGAAGCATTTAAGCTTCTTTGCATTTGCGATTAGTTGTATTCGTTCCCGTATTCCCAACCTAAAGTTAAGAGTTCGTGCGTTTCGACAAACAGAAACATTATACCCTAACCTTAGTACTACTTCTATACAAATTCTTTCACACCCTGCATTCATCGTTTAGCCCTGGTCTTGATGTTGTCAGGTTTTCCAAGAAATTTCAGTTACAAATACAAAACGGCGTTGCCTACGTCTGTTGTACATCTCTATCTATCGAAAGCCAACTGGCATTGAGAGGACCTCACCTATTTATGCTGCAAAAAAATTGAACTAAGATCAAACATCGACCTTCTGCATTTGCAATTTGTAGTACGATAAAGTTGTAGTAGTTGAATCATGGTGCTCCTGCGGTTGAACAATGAACTTGCCAAACAAAGATCACTCAATCAACTTGTAGTTCGCCTGTAGGACTGAGAGTCTGAGGAAAAGTCATCGGCTTGAGTAGCACCTAAACCAGTCATCTGACTAGAACCAAATTTCGGTCTCCGAACATTTGTGAGCGTCGAGAAGGAGCAAGCTCAAAAATGGAAGCGCCTGTTGTGTAGGTATATGTACTTGAAAGGTAGAAGGCAAAGGCGTGACCATAAAAATGGTAGACCAAATCACTCGGTGGAATGTGAATTACTACGAAGCGCAACGGCGCAATCTGTCGAACAAGAGAGAGCGAGCGCTGAAAAACGAGAGCTAACCCAGCACGATATCCCACACAAAGTGAAAGTAAGTATTCATTGATTTCTAAATGTCTTCGCTAGAAGTGAAAGTAAAATGAGAGCGAATGCGAAAATACGTGTGCGGCATACAAGCCGAACCCACGGCTGTAACTGTATTTGTTACGATGAAAGTTCCGTAGTTCCTACGGAGCCGGATGCTTTTGCTTGTTTGCTGAATCTACTTAGTTGAAAAAAGCGCATGGATGTATTGATATTGGTTTGACTGATGTGAAAGTACCCGAGGAACACACTCGCTGGGTGTATTAAGAAGATGAATCGCTTCTGAATTGAGCTTCCCATACGTTAACGACTTGGGCTTACCGTAGCCCCACTTGCCGTGATTCACCGTTCAAAGCGTATTCCGTCTGACTTCGTCGCAGACAGACTTGATCTGGAGTCATTGCCAAGCTGCTTCAGGAGCTTCTCGAAAGTTTACTTACACTCCGTCCTCTTGGAACTATCACGCGCTTGCTCCTTGTCACGAAGTAGGCTGGCTCCCTGCTCAGAAAGCGAGGGCGTTTGCACCCACTTTCTTCTGCAAAACCCCGGTTGTATCTACTACGTATCGATTTTGCCGTTCGCGCGCCCCGTGAACGAATTCGAAAGCCCAGAAAGGACAACAAGGGTCTGAACGTCGACCAGTCACTAAAAGGTAAAAATGGCATTACCAAGCAGTTTCAGTCAGCAGCGGCCTACTGTCGGGCGCTTACAGGAGGCATGTAGGGACATGGAGAGACAAATCGACAGCCTAATCCAAAGCAACCAACAGCATGCAAGCAAGGTGAGTGAAAAGCTTTAGCCAGGAAATGAATTTGAATTAAAGAGGATAAAATCAAAATTTTAATGTTTTCCCTTTAAGAAGCAATTTTCAAATTCATGTGTGAAAATGCGTCACCAGAAAATGAATTTGAATTAACTATAATAAAATCAAAATTTTGTTGATTTACCTTTGAATTTTTTGTTTCACGAGTGAAAAGGCTTTCCTAGGAAATGAGTTTGAATTAAGTTTGATGAAATCCAACTTTTAGAGTTTGAGTTAAAAGTTTCAAAGTCAGAAGCTCATGTAATTCAGATTGCGTTTTTTAGAGTTGTTATTTATTTTCTGTCATTTGCGCAGGTAAGTGCGTTTAGAGCACGAGCAGTTCGAGCTGAGAAAGAGCTAATAGCTCTCCAAACTCTTAATGCAGAACTTTTGAGTCGAGCCATGGAAGACCCAGCACCTCGTTCCAGATCGAGCTCCAGACCAGTGGTATTTTTTTTTGCTGAGAGCGAGCGTAAGCCATTATGTTCGTTGAATTTATTTAGGTTTCGTAGAATTTCGTTATAGTCCATTCTGGAAACTCAACAAATGAATAAAAAAGCTCATACCCTAATTCTTCCATTTTTCAAGAAATGCTTTTAGAGGTTAGATCCAACATCGAGCATCCTGCATTTGACTAAAAAAGCTCATGCTCTAATTCTTTCATTTTTAAAAAATTTTTAGAGCTCATATTCTACTTCTAGAGTCTTGCATTTAGGCTCATGCTCTAATTCTTCCATTTCCAAAAAAAATTTTAGAGCTCATATTATACTTCTAGAACCTTGCATTTAACTAAAAATGCTCATAGTCCAACTTTTTCATTTTCAAGAAAAATTTTAGAGATTATATTACACTTCTTGCATTTAACTAAAAATGCTCATAGTCCAATTTTTTCATTTTCAAGAAAATTTTTTAGAGATTATATTCTACTTTTAACATTCTTTCTTCAGTCTCGTTCACGGATTCAATCTCGCGGCGGCAAAGGACCGTTAACTGCAACATCATCGCTGCGTGTGCATCTAAGGGAACTCCAGGTTTTTTCATTTTCTTGCGTTTCGAATGAATTTTAGAATCCTTGAATGGATATCCACGCCAATGTGTCCTTTGTGAAATTATCGAGTTTTCGTTTTTGCTCCAACGAATTAGAATTACAACATGAGCAAAAGCAAATCCAAAAAAAAATACAACAGGAAAAAGCACGGGAAAAGGGGATTCTTTCTGCGTCAATACAGGCAGCGATTGATGGTGCAACAGTATCTGCGTCCTCGACATCACCACCGCCGACTAGGGGGAAACCGAAAGGAGGAGCATCAGAAATCAACTCGAAACAAGTACAGCGAGGTGGCTCTCACGCGGGAGCGATGTCCTTATCTGCATCTGGTGTGAGTCTGGGCGAGGACATTACAGGAGCGTTGCAACGCCAGCAAGCGTTTACCGGAGGAAAGTCGCAATTTCGAGAATTAGAAGACGAACATTGGGACATGTATCTATGTTTTCAGGTTGAGCTTGAAGACCATCAAAGTTGAAATAAATCAGTCAGGAAAATATCCTTCACGAAAAATGTGCAGGCAGTTCCATTTTAACGGTTTGCTCGCTTACAATTCTGCATTCGAAATTACATAGGCTTAGACCTATTGGGCACTGTTCACTCATTGGTGATCCACAGGCACTCACGGGACCGCATGGGCGCTGAAGATGCTATTGGGCTATGTGTGCGAGAGAAGGAGCAAAGCGATAAGCGCCTCGCTGACACGGAGCAGCGATTAGTAGCTACGCAGGACCAGCTTGCCAAAAGCGACGCCAATCTTGCGGACGCTCTTCGGAAGATCGCAGACCTAAGAGGTGAACTCGAATTCGTAAAGGAGGCGAACGAAAGGCTGCTAGCGGCTGGGGCTCTATCAAACGGAGCCGCGGGCGCAGGTTCAATGCCAGCAGAATCTGCAGCTGCGCACGGTGACGCGGGTGAGGCCAAAGCAGCGAGCTCACGGGAGCGGAGCAAGGAGATGGTCGAGGGAGGTGAAAACGACGTTGGAGATGCTGGCTCGTCCACGAGACTGGAATTCGTGCAGGCGGCGGGCGCTGCAGGGGAAGATGATGAAGCAGGAGGTGGTGCTAATAGCCAAGAAGCGTCAGCAGCTAGCGGTGCACCGCATAATTCAGAAGCTGTGCCAGAAACACAAGTGGCAAACGAGGAGAGCGCGGTCGTGGCCGCACCACCGGAGCCAGTCTCACGAGCTGTAGCTGAGGGTGGAGCAGAAGCAACGACTGCCGAGCGTGCGACGGCAGAAGCAGAGGACCCGAAAGCGGCACCTGATGGTGTTCCAGTTCCCGAAGATCCAAGTCCGCCAGCAGGAGAGCAGATGGAAACAGACGGGCAGAATCCACCAGCTGGAGCTGAGATTACAGAGGGTAATCACGAACAGAGTGCTGCTTCTTCCTCCGCATCCCAGCCGCAGGCAGATATGGAGGATCCAGGACAAGGAGTTGAAATTGAAAAAGAACTCTCATCTTCAACACCACAAGAGGAGAATAGGGAAATATCTACGGTAACAGATAATCCTCCAGCCAGTGGAACTGCAGTAGAAGACAACGGAACTGATGGCGGCGCATACGCAGGTATAGATACAGTAGCGACAGAGCAAAGCGCGACTGCCGACGTCGACGATAGTCCAAATGCTGCTGTCATTGGCGAAGAAATTCTACCGGGTTCTGGAGTAGAAGGCACCGAAAAGACTACCGAGAGTGCATACCTAGCTGCTGAAGCGGCTCTTTTCAAGAATAGAGATCATTATATTAACTAACTACAACATCATGACCATGTGATTGTTGCCCACGCCATCGCTAATGAATGTGCATGAAACTACTGCCCACGCTAATGTTGGAAGCAGAATTCCACGCACTCACAACTTATCCTGAACTTTGTTGATGTCACAGTCTCTCAGACTTATTCGTATTGTACAGTATGCTAGAAGACGATGGTGCTCTATAATTTGCTCCGGACTGTCCTAGTCCTTGAGGAGCAGCATATTTCTTCGTGTTTCTTTAATGCATCTTGAGAATATAGCGTCTAATATTTCTACCATTCATTACATCATCTGGATCTGATATGAGTCTGTGTCAGCATCAGGGCTCCATTAGGGATATGTCATAATTCCAAGCCACTCCATCTGCACAGATGACAAAAATGCACAGGCAGGTTAAGCTTTAAACACTCCCTTCTTCTTTTGTGGCTGTTGCAATCGCGATTGCGATTGCCAGACATGATATTTACATGCACACACAACGCCTTTCCCATTTCATTTTCGTCCAATTTCTTTGCAATGATTACGATGACACATCAGTGAACACTAGTATACCAATTTACCAGAGACAAGTGCGCCATGTATTGCGCATGATATCACAACATCATTATTCTGTTATTTCCGACCCGATTCATATTTAGTAGCTGGACTGGCGGTAACGTTGATTATTCCACTGCAACCCAATCTATCTCTTACGTTCAAGAAGCAAAAATTACTCACGCTCCCTTATAGGTGAGTACTCGGCACACGTACGAATTCGATATCTTAATACGGGACACATACTGGCTTCACGAGCGGGATACCTTAATAATCTGCAGTACAAAAGTCTTCCGTTTTTACGAAGCCATAGGAAGCTGAAAGAGTAAGAGGGTAGAGGTAGACAAACAGCTTATAGTGTAAGACAAAGAAAAAGGAAAAGGAAGGATAGTGATACTTCCGAATTGGCACCTCTACTCGGCTTAGTACAAGAACAAGTGTAAATGTAATCTGCTTCTGCTCCACGCATTTTTATAGTCAGAAAATAATGACCTCATGCCTCAGTCTCCTAGCTTCCTACGCGACAGCTACAGCAGAAAGACTAGTGACTTGGTTCTAATGATATATTTTTTTGTTTGAAGAGATAGAAAGACCTTGGTCTTCTTCGGTTCAAAACATCATAGTCGGAGGTAACGTCTCTATACTTCTTCGT
The DNA here is from genome assembly GCA_905178165.1 of Amoebophrya sp. A25. NCBI lineage: Eukaryota > Dinophyceae > Syndiniales > Amoebophryaceae > Amoebophrya > Amoebophrya sp. A25. The sequence goes on from CAJINU010000015.1 coordinate 949,768, forward strand.
CATCTACTGGCTACTTCCAGTACATTTCGTGGTGTGTGAATGAGGATGAGGAACAACAGAAGCACTGTCAGATTTCGAGAATGAGCCCTGAATCGTGCTGCTGAGACGTCGGCTACGACTGAGGTTGTCATGCCGCGACTTTGTCGCGTTTTCGGTCGCGGCTCACGAGTGCGCCTGATCGCATTTCAAGTAGGCTTGCCTCTGTCTGCGTCAGCGATCTACCTAGCCGAGCGCAAGGTTTCTCTTGAACTCGAGCAAGGTATTCCAATTTGCCAATTGCCATCTCGTCTGATGAAACAGAGGACAGTTTCAGCTATTTAGATTTACTTTTTCCCCATCTCCTCAAGTTTGATGTTCTTTATTCAGGTGAAAGCTCCGAAGCTGATCCTTGCTATGTCTCGAATTGGGCAGAGTGGGGCGATTGCAGTGTTTCTTGTGGAAGTGGCGTCCACTCCAGATCCCGCACTATCGTCGGGACAACTCAGGACGGATGTCCTGCACTCACGGAGACAGCGGTCTGTGACCTAGCGCTTTGCGGTATTGTTAACTGGATGTCAACGTTCGTATTTGTTACAACTAAGTGCATCTCTGTTATCGCTGCTTTTTCGCTAAGGAGTCGTTCTTGACATTTCTATGCACATTATCGTTCTACTCTCCCTAGATAAGGGTCTTCAAGAAGAATTTGTGTCCGCTGCAAAAAATGAGATCTACTTCTTCATTCATATTTAGCCAGTGGTTGATCTAGTCCATCATATTTTTTATTTTTTCTGTTTTCGCTTCTTTTCCAAAACACCACTTAGGAACAGCTGAGAGCTGAAAGCTTCTCAACCTCCTCAGCAAGTTCGTTAAATCAATGCCTTACACTCTTTGGCTTTAAAGTTATTTTTGCTATTGACTGTCTCTTCACGTTCACTCCTCTTCTAGACACCTGAAATATTACCTTTATTGTTCCAGTTGTGAACTGCAAAGTGACACCCTGGGGCCCGTGGAGCCTCTGCGATTCAGAATGCGAAAAGGAAAGGAAGCGGACAATCGAAGTGACTCCAGGACCAGGTGGATCGCAATGTCCCGAGCTAAGCGAAAAAGAAAAATGCGAACAAAAGGATTGCAGTATCAAAAAATATCGATATCTACGTGATCTTGCTGGTTCTTTATTGTGCACTCCCATCATCTTCTTTTCTGAATATCTGATTTCTCATTCTCTCAAGTTCAAGTTCTAGTTCATGGTTGGCATTAATTCATCTTTCTCTGGTACTAGGTAAGTGTGGTTTATGTTGCGGTTGAGTTACCTACATTATGTTTTCCTCTATATTAGTACCGTCCTCGTCTTTGTTCTCCAGCTAGCAATTGCCAAGTATCGCACTGGAGCTCGTGGGGCTTGTGCAGTACAACCTGTGGCACCAGTGTGCGAACGCGTGTTCGCGACGTGCTAGCCCAGCCTGGCGGGTCGGGTGCAGCGTGCCCTGATCTAGTGGAGTCGGAGGATTGCTCAGTTCCGAGCTGTAATCCCTCTGGGTCGGTGGCTGCGGCGACGCTGCGCGCGGCAGTGGACGAGGAGATTGAACCCGGTGTCATTTTTGCGCTCTCTTTAGCAATCGCAGCGGTCTTCATCGGCATCATCTTGTACTTGTGCCCCACAAACCCCCTGAAGAAAGAACCGGTACCAGCGACCAATGCGGTAATGCAGCGTCCGCGACCCGACCCGCCGCAGGAGGATCCGCCACAGCCGAGGCGCGATCACAGGACGGTGAGGGACTCTGCTGGCAGTGGGCGCGGCTTTTTCGATAGCTACCAGGCTAAAGTCAACCGTGATCACAACAACCAGGGCCAGCGCGTGCCTCCTCCAGCGGGCTCGCGCGTGGTGGATACTCCAGGTAGCGGCAGAGGGTGGGAAGACAGTTTCCACCACGAACGCCGAGAGCGTATATCCAAAGCGCAAGAGGACCAAATGATAAAGAGGGTCAGCGACAAACAAAGAAGTAGCGGCCAGAGCCAAACACAGGCAGGTGGTGGTGTGTTCACGTCCTCCCGAGCGAGAGGCGGAGAGGGTGAAGCAGCGGAAGACCCGACCGCGCCACTCCTAGAGGAAGGCGGGGAGGACATCGACGTGCCGACAGAGGAAACTAAGAGTGCGAGCAAACAGCGATCCTCAACGGTATCGATGGCAGCAAATACTACTAGTGCTAGGGCTAGCAAAATTGATGATCGGCCTCGGCGTTCATCGCGGTCCTCGACGTCACATCACGGTGATGGTAGCGGCCATTCACCTGAACGCCCTTCGTCGTCGTCGAATCGACTGAGCGGCCATTTCCGCTCGAGCCGCAAGAGTGCGTCTCGTGGACCACCGCCCGGCGTCCCTCCAAGTAGTCAAGCTCAAGACGTTGAGGCGGCGCTTACCCTCCTTGGAGACATTTTACGCCGCAGTACTCCAACGACATCTGCGCAACAGCAAGACCGACGACGATCGTCTAGATCGCCTACGAGCGGCGACCAGCGAGCATCCACTACTCGCAGCAGCCAGCGGAAATCGTCTTCTGCAGAATCTCCCTCGACGTCACGAAAAAGCAGATCTTCCAGAACAGGCGACGAACCACGCGTCTCTTCATCTAGAACAAGAGGTAGTGCTTTTGTCGAGGCAGAACAAGTCGATGATCAACAATATGGAGAGCGTAGTAGAGACGAGGAATCCCAGTCCGGAAGTAGTTCTGGATATTCTTCATCTTTGCGTCAGTCTGGACGCGGTGACGTGGTTGAGCGGAAGAGTGCACATGCTAAAAACGACGCACTGGAAAGCGAGCATAGTGGATTTGAAGACTTGCAGCGCAAGAGGGCTAGCACCAAACGCTCTTCCGACCACCGGGAAGGCAACCATAATGCAGAACTAGGCCAGGAAAGCCCACGTCACGACGCGGGACATCACCAGAAGAGCCATCATGAGGGAGATGAACATCGCCGGGAGAGCCATTCTAGTTCTGGCGGTCCGATTCTCTACTATGGGGAGACCGCAGATGATGGTGCGGGCGGTACCCCAGACCTCGAAACGACCGTTGAGCAACTTGTCGTTGGTCCGGACGAGGAGACGAGCTTTCAAAGCGACGATCCGGAACACTATGACGACGTCGAGGATGAATGCGAGAAAGAGGGTCATGATGATCACGAGGATGGACGAGGACGCGGAGGGCCGTCAACAGAGACAAATGTAGTAGAAGGTGAAGCAGACTCAACGAGTTCGTGGAGCCCTCAGCCGAATCGTGGCATCCTAATGGGTTCCGGCTCACGGAGGGGCGACAAACGAGTCTCATTCGCGCACCCAGAGCGCGAAGAACGCGTTCTCCGGATCCCCATCGAAGGTGACGAGAGAAGCACTGAGGAGCGGTCGGCCGATGAGCAGTCCTCCACGAGAGTCGCTTCATTCCTTAGCGGGTTTCTTGCTTAAGAATACGCATTCATCAACACGAGTAAGATGGAAATGGACAAGCCGTAGTTCTAGTTGAAAATGACGAGAGAATGAAGATGCTAGTTGTAAGACTAGAAATAGCATGGTCATCTTGAAGTTCGTCATTGTACAATGTACCGGTGTTGTTGTTTTTTTCTTTTTCGAGAACAAAGGAAGCTGATCATTATTTAAGTAACAGAAATTGTCCACATGAATGTCTAATTCGGTGCAGCTCACAGCGACCTGTGATGCACGCAGTATATCTGTCAAATGTCGCATAAAACGTACAATTTAGAAGTGTAGTTTTGCTTCTACTCCAGCGGTTGCGCGTCGGGGTAATTATTTTAAACATGTTTATTATGTTCTTGTAGACCATTTTGTTTGTGGGTCAACTTGACCATTGATTCTATCTAGTTCCCAGAATATCATAGACATAGATGCGATGAACAGGCTTAATAATACCTCTCATTCCAGGGTATTTTCGTTCTACTTTGTGTTGTTAATGCAATTTTAGATGTTGAACAGGATGAGCAACCAATGAATATTTTTGATAGCCTGCACAGGCTAGTCATTTTCAGGGTCTTCATGTATTAATAACATGTTTAATCCTTTTCCCTGATGTCGTGTAGCAACAAGAACGTATAGTCAAATGAATCAGTTTTGAGCGAAACACGGGCACGGCATGTTCATGTATTTGATTTTACAGCACCGCCAAACTCTCAAAGAGTTGGAATTTCTCGTCGACATGATGCAGTTACAAAGCTAAAAATATCTTCAAGCGACTCCTTCCAAGAAAAAACAGACTGTTTACTTGTATTCGTATGAAATTGAATTTCCTGCCTGCTGCAGCGCCGGTGATTCCTACAAGAAACTCACGAATTTGCGCAGAGTGCTAGTTGATGTGTCCGTCGTCTTCAGCGATGATGTGGTGACTGGCCGGCCTGATTATTCGTGATAATCGATGAAACGCGGGGAAATCGTCTGCGAAGGCCCTCATAAGCTACTATCCCTCCCTTCTGCTGTGCATGCTGAACGGCTCAGACGAACAGAATGAGGGATGAGGGCCTCAACGATCATATGAAAACGTGTTAAAGAAGATGCTGCTTCATAACTACTTTGTCGACGACATTCCTTTTTTCCAGGGACCCAGCGTTAATGAATGTAACTGAAGAACATTACGTGGGCCTTCCTTGCGCAGCATCCACTACGTACGGCACGAGAATCGACAATAAATCATGTTTCCCGTGCGTTTCCTCGACAACCTTGATGGGTTGTCGAAGGGTACGGAAATTTATAAGCGCTTGACGCGGATTCGCGAAAAAAAAGACAGGCATTTGAATCTCGCTTTCTGCAACCTCACGGATTACAGCCTTCCGAACTTCACCGTGTACACGCACCTGACAAAGATTGATCTCGGGTATAACAACCTACAATCGATCCCAGCCGAGGTCTCCATGCTCGAACACCTGGTTGAAATTTTGGCCATGGACAATCCACTTCTTTTATGATTATGACTCCAAATGTAACCAGATGAACATGTTTTTTTTCGTCGAAGGTCGCGTTCGTACACGTATCATCATTTTTGACATTCTTTCACACTAAAATTGTCTTCGTCAAAGTACTTAGTCTGAAAACCACAGTCCTATTTCTGCCGTTTTCTCTAATCTGCTATCATCTTCCTGTAAGCCTGGCTTCTCTTAAGAAGTTGCGCGTGCTGGACGTCAGGAATACGGCAGTTTCGGAAATTCCGCGGGAGTATGCGGAACTGCAGGCCTCGCTCAGAGGTACAAGTCGCTTGTTGAGCGATTCCGCAGTCTCTATCACCAGTAACTCTAGCAACGAAGTTATAATATAGTTTCTTCATTGAATATTAGACTCTTTTCAATGTCCTGCTATCTGTTTTGTTTTCCTGTCTACTCAACGTCGGTTATTTGCTGGCTAGCCTTACATGTCACACACACACCCGAACCCTTGTTTTGGCCTGTTGACGAACTCCCGGTTTGCTTATCCCATATGCTTTGCTTTACTTGGTTTTAATTATATTGACACATACAAAATACAACAAAAAAAATGACGGGTTGACACGGTGCAAGGAATTCGATGCGACACAGGTAAAACAAGCGGATTGTTCTAATGGATATTTGAAATTAAGTTAGTTTAATGATATATATAGTGATATAGGAGCTTTTGTCACACGACAAGCTTGGGATGTCACTGCGGGTGAGCTAGCACCCCTGAGCCGCAGTGGCTCACCGTACCCATGCTTGTGCGAGCACTCATTCTTCGCTGTTCCTTATCTCTTCTTTCTTCCACTCCTTGTAGCTTGCTTTATCTTCCCTTCCCTCAAAAGTGAGACCTCAGGTGGCAGTAGTGTGCACAAACTCCTATATAGATAGTTTAAACTACATTAGTATTTATATTTATATTTAGAACTTACCCTACCCTTCGGCTCTCACCCGTTTCTATAAAACATTGAACTAGTTCAATAATTGGACTAGTTCAATAGTTCAATAGTTCAACTCGAGGCGAGGGGATAAAAAAACTTCCGCCAGATCGAGGGGTGGCTGCCTTGCGATCTGTGCCCGGACTGAGTTGCATTCTCTTCGCTGCGCGAGTGAGTCGGCGCTGCGAGAGCGAGAGCGAGAGCGAGGCAAGCCCGCGCTGCGCGAGCGAGTCCGACCCGCGCGAGCGCGTCCGCGCTGCGCTACTGGGCGGCCCTACTCTGCGCGAGTGAGTCGGCTCGCTCGGCGCGAGAAATAAGCTATGCGCTGCGCGAGCGCGCCGGCGCTGCGCGAGCAAGGAAGCCGGCGGCGCGCGAGCGAGTGGAGTGTGCCCGTTCCGCACGGGCGAGCGAGTCTGCGCGCGCTGCGTGAGAGAGTGAGTAGAGTCCCTCCGCGCGGCGTGGGAGAGTCTGCGTTGAGTGAACGAACGAGCAACGGGCGAGCGAGCGAGTCTGCCCGGCGTGCATGAGTCTGCGCCTCTGCGCGAACGAGTCTGCGCCAGCCTCTGCGCGAAGGAGTCTGCGCCGGGCAGCGCGAGCGAGTCTACATCCTTTGGGCGAGTGAGTCGACGGGCGTGGCGTGGGCTAGCCTGTCTGCGCTGCGTGAGCTTGTCCGCGCTACGCGGGCGGGTCTGCGCTGCGCGGGTGAGTCTGCGCTGCGCGAGCAGTGAGTCCGCGCTGCGCGATCGAGTCTGCTCTGCGCGGGTGAGTCTGGGCAGCGCGAGTGAGTCTGCTTGGGCCGCGCGAGCGAGGGAGTCCGCGCTGCGTGAGTCAGCGGACCTGCGGCTGCGCTGCGCTGCGCGAGCGAGTCTGCGCGGGCGAGTCTGCGTTGCTGCTGCGTGGGTGAGTCTGTGCTTTCTGTGTGAGGGAGCGAGTTCGTTCGTTCCGCTTCTGCGTGAGAAAGTGTGCGCCGCGCGAGCGAGTCTGCGCGCGCTGCGCGAGCGAGTCTGCGCCGCGCGAGCGAGTCGGCGCTGCGCGAGCGAGTCTGCGCTGCGCGGGCGAGTCTGCGCTGCGCGAGCGAGTCTGCGCCGCGCGGGCGAGTCTGCGCTGCGCGAGCGAGTCTGCGCTGCGCGAGCG
>CAJINU010000015.1:958209-1139923 GCA_905178165.1 Amoebophrya sp. A25
CGAGCGGAGCGGGTCTGCGCTGCGCGAGCGGAGCGGGTCTGCGCTGCGCGAGCGGAGCGGGTCTGCGCTGCGCGCGCGCGCGAGTCTGCGCTGCGCGCGCGAGTCTGCGCTGCGCGAGCGGAGCGGGTCTGCGCTGCGCGAGCGAGTCTGCGCTGCGCGACCGGAGCGGGTCTGCGCTGCGCGAGCGGAGTGAGTCTGCGCTGCGCGAGCGAGTCTGCGCTGCGTGAGCGAGTCGGCGCCGCGTGAGCGAGTCTGCGCTGCGCGAGCGCGAGTGTGTCTGCGCTGCGCGGGCGAGTCTGCGCTGCGCGAGCGAGTCTGCGCTGCGCGAGCGCGAGTGTGTCTGCGCTGCGCGGGCGAGTCTGCGCTGCGCGAGCGAGTCTGCGCGGCGCGAGCGAGTCTGCGCGGCGCGAGCGAGTCAGTCCTTGGTTGATGACCGTTGGGCCTTTCTTGTTATCTGAAGCAATCTAACCTATATAAAGCTTTCATAACCTATCAACTAAGTAGTCAAACACAGGGCGCTTGCGAATTATCGGGAACCTCTTCTGGAGGTCAACGTGACGGACAAGTAGAGCATAAGATCACTTACCACTTGGGTTTACAACTTGAAATATATATTCTCAACTCCAGACTTGAACCTTTCGAACTGTCCGCTTAAGCCGAACCTGAGAATGGCCTACGGCAAAGGCTATTTGAGTCTCTTTCAGTATCTAAGACGAAAAAATGACCGGCGAAAATTCAAGAAAGAGCTCTACCGTCAATTTCGGGAAGATCTGTATCCATTCGACGCTCCACAAGCATTGCAGGAGAAAGTGGATAGCATCTTTGCTAGCATGAAGGACTTCACGTCGTTCGACTTGCGGAAACTCACCAGGCACGCACCAAGAATCTTGCCAGATGTGCTCACGGAAATAGACGAAAAAGTATTAGTATGTGTTTTTTCTACCTTCCTGTGCTCATCGATATTTTTATGAGTGACTTTTGTTTGCAGCTCCTTCAGACGTGGTCATCTCACGAGGTGCTTGTTTTTATCATACCACGCAGACGATCGTCTATATTAATAAGATGAACAAAACAACCATGCCTCACATCCGGACCAGCAACATATTAGTTCATTCTGTTCACCATCAGCTCCTCCGGCAATCGATTCTGCAGATAGTAGAAGAGGATCAGAACACGCAATATCTAGGAAAAGTTGCGCTGAAACTTCGGAGCATGTATTGCGATTCTCCATTCGAGTTTGCGGCTACGCTGGCGAAAGAAATCTTCATGCACTTTCCACCAGAGGATGTGGAACAGATTTTTTCGAAAGACATCGTCTACATCCTCGAATCTGACTACAAGAACGTGAATCTAGACAACATTCAGGAAAACCTGACACACTTGAGGCATGCGAGATGGTATAATGGAATATTATTGATGCAGCTCCATTTTAGGTTAGTCCCTCCGATCAAAAGATTATTATTGATGCGCCTTGATGAACATGTTGAACAACAACGTGTCATGCGCACTCCTAAGATAAAAGTGCTAGCTCTAGCTGTCTTCGCTAGTGAGGCACATCCCAAAACCAATCGATATCCTCGGTTTCAATCATGATCATCTTGTCTTTTGGCTGCACCCACCTTTGCGGCGTCGAGCAAGAGACTTTACTCCACAGACGGAAGACCTCTACCTCGTCAATGATTCGACCCTAATATCCTCTCCACCACTCCTATCACCATTCTCGACAAGGTACAAGAGTATATGCGACCGTATCCGCACCATGTACTCGGCCTCGGACGCAGTGACTGACGCATTGGTGGATCAGATATTTGAGAGGTGCTTGGAGTCAGCACATCACGATAAAGCAGTAGTCACAGGTCAATTGGAAAAGGTGCTGCCCCTAACGTGGCCCGCTGCGATGGAGGCTTTGGAAAACAATCTTTCATTCTTATGGTGCTAAGTACAACGAAGCTAATCCCTTCTTATATATAATAATATCGCGGACAATATTATGATAGTTAGATGTTGGAGGGGAAGAATATACTGATTGCTGAAGATCAAGATGTTCTAGCGTTCAACGTAATGTTTGCTTGCTTCTTGATTCGTCAAGTCGTGAGAAATTCTTCGATTTTAGTTCTCCTTGGAGGTTGTACTCATTTTATTTGGAGGTGTATTAGATTTTTGTTTTTCATTCTCGCCTTTTCGTTTGGGAAATCCTGCAGACGAGGACTACACGGATGCCGAGGGGGGTCAAGGTGCGGGCCTCGACGTGAGTATGGAGACTTCGGAGGGGGGCGACGGCGGTGGTGGGGAGCAGTAAGGACTAACGGAGCTTGACGTTCGCTTATATCTGGAAGATACCTGCTCAACGTCGAACATGTTCGATTAGGAAATTATTAGCAATAGAATAGTCATGTTGACGAGCAAGTAAATTCTGATACTTCTACCTGCCAACATGAGGAATATACAACCCCTCCTTCCGAGCAAAAATAATGTGGACGCTACATCGATGTGATTCACTTGTGAATGAACGCGAATCCCTTGTATCAAGTGGATGACCATGCCAGGGAAAATGGATATTTATTTCCGTGAAATAATTATTCGAGCTTGTTCATCGTCAGCGCTTCATTGCGAAACTTGATCGCCAACGCTTCTGTTGTTTTCCGAAGTATTGATGTGTTCCTTTTAGTAAGGGAATTTTATTTCGTGCAGCGAGATCGAGAATATGCTTCTTTCGTGATGTCGGTAGTTTTTCTCACCTCGCGTAATTGAGACACCGAGCGAGGCGGGCATCGAGAATGTATTGGATCTATAAACTCACGAGAAATTGGTATGTTGTAATTAATATTCTTGTGAGAAGAGGAAGACACGCGAGGACACGATCAAGAACATCCCTGAAGATCACGAGAAAAAAGTCGTGGTGATTATATTACATTAGTTGTTATGCCGCTCCTCTGTGTTTGTTGATGTGTCACGAACTACAGTGAAAGAGAATTTGTATTTCTTGGAGACTTTGATGGCTAATTTTTATTCTTTAAATGGAAGACGCCTGAGAATCGGAAAAGTTAGTGTAGTGATCGGTGCACGAATTGTCATCGAAAAAAGTCAGTGTAAGTACTTCATAATGCCAGCAAAATGAAATAGAATCCGAGATGAAAGACGTCCACAAGAGCGCAAATAATTACGTTTCTTCGATGTACCCACGAAAATGAGGCAGAATAAGATAGAGATTGACTCCCCACCAGCCCGCAGGAAGACCCATTTTCGATTTATTTCTATTTCCGGTTCGTCAACATCCACTCCGTGTTTCGTCATTTGTCAACATAAAATGTAGTAGACGAGGACTCTGTTTAGCATGTTGTGTTGTCTCATCATTCTATGTGATGTTTTATGTCGTCGATGATAAGTGTAAGTTTCCACCAAAACCAATAGAAAAAGTAGAAAATCGCTACTGATAAAACTAGTCATCAATATCGCGTCCGCAAAGTAGTTCTAGTCTGTTGAAGATTTTCTCTCGTTTGGATTTATGTAAAAGCAGGTGTGAAAAATAAGAATGGATCATGATGAAGGACATGCTTACTAATCGATCGATGAAGACCAACATGGTCGTGATCGTGTAAGCGGAAGCCGCGCCGCCTCAGGCACTACTGGTACAGCGCATTCTGGTAGGTGAAATTAGTGTAACTGGATTTTGATTTATATATTTGGAAGGAGCGGCATCAAGACCGCAACTAGATAGTTGCATTAAGTTTTTAGGCTTAACCAACCTACTTTGCAATTTTTCATTTTGGGGTCTTCTCTATTTTTCGCTGGGGGATAGTAGTAATATTTGGAGGTAAATTAAAAAACAGACAACGACCCCGCGAAACTCTCACTCTTCCACTTCTGACTCGCGAACTTATGAACTTACGAACTTACGAACTTGGTTAGATTTCGCGCAGATGGGTGCGAAGTTTAAAATTTGCTCGATAAAGTCAAAACCTTCACAATTTGAACGCAAAAAGTTGAAACCTTTCGAAAGTTCATGGCGATGCCAAGATCGTGCGAACTTATGGGCTTGGTCAGATTTCGCGCAGATGGGTGCTAAACTTAAAACCTACGCGATAAAGCCAAAACCTTTACAACTTGAACTCAAAAGGTTGAAACTTTTCGAGAGTTCATGGCGATGCCACGAAGTTGATAACTTTTATCATATTTTTTCAACAGCAACCATAATGGGAATGAGATAGGCAAAAAATCAACAACGACCCCTCCAACATCCGAACCCAACGCACACCGAACCGAAAACACCCGAGCCGAAGACACTGGAACCAAAAACATGCGACCGCCATCGCAAACTTTTCCGCTTCTTTTCTCATGAACCAACAAACACAACACACGAACACACGAACCCCCCGCATGACGTCGAGCATTTATTGAAAGCAAGCACGCTGTGGCTCAATTTATTTCGTGGGCGTTAATATCAAAAACTTTGTGCAAAAAGCCTATGCTGCCGACGGTTGTCGGGCGGGGGAGGACCCGGGGAAGCGGAATCGTGCCGGGGTTGAGGAAGTGCGTGCCGGGGGTGGATGATCCTAGTGGGAGGAGTGCTGCCGGGCGCTCAAGTCTAGCAGGTTGATGCAACTGCTGCCGTTGTCGTCGTCCTCTAGTGCGCCAAGACCAAGAGAAGCGTTCTGCCCTTTGCCTGAGAACTACACCACCCCCAAATGCAAAAGGCCCTTAGTTATTTCCTTGTTTTCTTTCCTTACAAGAACATGAAGTACACCAGGCGATTATAGCTGGTTAAGTAGTTGGGCTCTTTTCAATTCAGGACGGAGAGGCAGTAAGTGATCACATTAATTGAAATGACCTCGCGCATTCAACATTCATTGTCATTGAGTAACGAGTCGCCTGTCGGAGGACGCGTAGCCTAGTTTGTTAGTGAAGAGGGTGACAGGGGGGAGAGTCAGCCGACCCCGATGCAGACGGTTCCGACGCCACGAACAACAGATGAATAGCTGCAGATGAGAGACCTCAGGACAAGAGCGATGGAACAAGATAAATATTTACACGCTGCTTGTTTGATTGGCAGAGTCGTGTATAAGTATAAAGAACGCCGTGACTATGTGAGTAAGTGAATACACCGAAACCAGGAATCTAGTCAAAAGAAGACGTGCGCGGTCCTTCAGAGGCGGTGATCGGTCTAGTGTAGCTTAGAGACTAGGACTTAGCGTAGCGCCACCAGCTCTAGGACGTAGTTTTGTTTTTGGATCTTCAGCAGCCACTCATGTCTGCCAGTTTTCCTGGTAGGCCCACACCTAACCTAACCTAACAGAGAAGAAAAGGCATTCTTGTAACGAGTTGCTGAGTGTATCAATCTACTCTTAGACTGATACAGTGAGAAGATGAAGATTGAAGAAGAGGAATACTATTGATTCGGTCTGTCAGCACTCAGCCATAACCCGTCATTGCGTGCGATCCGAGGGCTAATTTTGAGTGTATGTGTGTGCTAGAAACAAATGAGGGATGATATACGGATGATTGATAGCATCCATGAAGAATTCGGATTGAGATTGTTGAGGTAGGAGGTACTGAAGATTGTCGTAACATACAACTTAGCGTTAGCTGTTACTTCTAGATGTTGAAGAGGGAGGACATCTTTTTCAGTCTCAGTCAAGGATAGAGTAGACCAATGCTGCAACATGAGCGATGAGAGCACCAGTGACGAATCGTGAGGTTCTATAGATTCCCTGTATTGTGCTATATCTGTCGTGAATTCCCTCTCTTTTCTCTAGTTCCGTAAGCTGGTCGATGGAGTACTTATGTATCCGGAATCTATGGTAGCTTGCTTCATCTTTGTATCAATCTGATCCTGTATGTACTCGACAATCAGCATAACAAGAAAGCTTTCATCACCTCCCAAGAATCATCGCTAGGTGTAGTTTGCGGAAGATTTACCTCTGTCCCATGCTCTATTTTGTTTGCAGACTCCATTCTTTTCGTTTTTTGGCTTTTTGAGGTCCATTATGTTCCTTCATCCACGACAACCAATGAAGATAAAGTTTTCTTTCGTTTCAACTACAAATACAATTAACTAGCAATGAATCCCTCGCCTCTACTCTCCTAACATTTTGACTTATGATATCTCACACTCACTAGTAGTTTTCGAAAAGACCGCAGTTTATCATCATTCCATTGTTTGTTCTCTGGCTTACATACAAGTATATTATCCACGATGTAGACCTAGACCTGAGATATTGGTATTGTTAACCTTTTGTAAGCAAGGAGGTTAAAAATTGAGTCTCTGAAGATATTCTCTAGCAACCAGTGATCCTACCAATTACTTCATAGTCAATAATATTGATACACAAACTGCTTGTCTGTGTTTTTCTATATAATACACAATTACTTCATAGTCAATACTTCTTGTCTGTGGTAGTTTTCATAACCGCGTCTGTCAATGTGTGAAAGACCTGATATTTGTTTAGATGGCATTCTTCGTTATATTCGTGGCACCACTGCTGACTACTGTTGAGTTTTTCTTTCCATAAAGGCAGATTTTTGAAATTCAATGTTAATCGTGCTCGCTATAGGATTACAGATTTTTGGCTTCATTTGCACGGAAAGCGTCAAGATCGCGGGTGGATGGCACACCTTAGTTGTACTAGAAGGACGTCCACGCACCTACCTCTACCACTTCTTTGTAAACAGCTAAGCATGATATTTCTAGTGGATACAAGTGCCTGAAGATTTCTAGTTGTGGTTTTTCTTTCGGTAGATTATACCAACAGATATTTTAAGTCTCGGAAGTAGTAGCATAGGGAGGAGTGTGTGGTTCATTATCTACCTTCCATGAACTTAGGCGATCATGACTTACTAGTATTGCTCAAGGAAGAAGGAAGAGATAGGACGAGTTCGTACGTCTACGGACAAAAATATCTTCCTTTTTTAAATTAATAGAGATAGTCGTGGACTACCTTTGAGGAAACGGGTGGTGAATTCAAAAATGCCAAAGATTATGAAGATGGATGGTCAGATAGAGGAATCTGCCGGATCAATGGCAGCCGATGGGATTGCGGGCGGCAGGTATTCATCGATAGACTGAGATGTGGCTACTACAAACACAACTTGTGCTAACTTGGTCCATTGTTTTTGTTCTTTAGGTTGAAGAGTCATGCTCGTCTTAATTTCATGGCAACACTTCGTGCTTGTCCTATGTCGTTTGTTTTATTTTTTGTGGTTGTGCTGGCTCGTACATTCCGGTTTTTCTTATCGAGTTTCTTTTCCAGTATCATGTTTGGTTTAGTTTCAGTGTTATCCACGTTAATATGTTAATCTCAAGACTTGATCATGATTTCTAGGAGAAGACATGTTTCTTTTCCTTTCTTCCTAAACTTCAGCAGCGCGCAGGATGTTGCAGACAGCGTGGGTAAGATCTCACCACTGTCAGACGAAGCGGGCGCAAACGTGGTGTCAACTACAGGAGATACCACTATGAACACGTTTTCTCTCGAAGAGTTGCTTGGTACGCATTCTTAGAGTTACTCAATTTTTTGGTTCTTCCTGATTCGTTGTAACAAACATATACATATTCGTCGTCAATCATAATAATTTAGCAGCTGAAACTGAGTTCATCAAGATCGATGTTCATGTAGTGGATGTCAAGTATGAAAACCGTTGCAATCTAGGTTTTTCTTGTCTTTACATAATTCAGAGTGGGCCTTGATGTCCTTACATAATCCAGATTTATTCTATTTCATTATCTTCAGGTATTCCGGAAACGCCGGGTTCCTTTTCTGGGGACAGCGATGAGCCAAAGCAAGCTGCGTGGGCCGCTGACCATGGCATCCTCGACATGGATGCTCTCTTCGCGGCCGCAGAAGAACCGCCGCCGGCCGCTGCGACGTCTTCAAGCTCATCTGTTGGAGGCGCTGCTCCCGTACTCAGTGGATCCGGGGAAACCACAGAGATGAACAACAACGCGCAGGACATCAATGCCGATGAGGAAATGCCTGCTGCAGATGCAGTGAATGATGTGGAATTCGATCCGATGGCACCGCCAGCAGTAACTACTGGCGAGGTCGTCGAATTTGATCCTACTGCAGTTCCCTTCTTTGACGCAAAGAGTGACCATACGGATGAAAATGAGCTAGGAGCAGATGGAGGTTAGACATTTAAATGAATTCATTTTTTGTAGATGTTGCACTGGTTTGAAGTTCTTGATGAAAGACCGATCAAACAGAATAAACGAAAAGAATAAGTTAAAGTGTTTCTCCCCTGATCTTGTCAATCTTTTAATTTCCTAGATCGTTCCGGGGGGCAGCCAGACGGCTTGCTTGCGGATCAGGCACTCCTTGCAGCGATTCTACCTCCTGTGTGTGAGGACGACGAGGAATTCGAAGATGTCGAAGGCGACTCGTGGGCACCACCACCCGGTGAAGCCACAACGCCGGCCGCACCGCCAACAACCGGTATCTATTGTATAATTGGGTAAGTCTAATGGTGATGTCCATGAAGATCTTAGATGTTGGTAGTATAGCTCTAGCAGTTAAGAGTAGTCAGAGGTAGACCACGACCGACATGTATTATCAAATCTAGAAGACCGAAAGAAAATGTGTATGGTTCTGGTATTTGGTAACCACCTGAATTTGATCATAAGGGTTCTCTTCTTGTTTTCTCTTATGATCGAATTCTGGTTACCAAATACCGGAACCATTCAAAATGTGGGTGAGTAGTCATGAGGATGAGAATACGAAATCAATATCAACTCGTAAACTCCTAGTAAAAGAATAAAATTCTCCATCGTGTTTGAGTTTGTTTCCGTTATCTACTTTCAACCTTGAGCATTCGAGGAAATCGAAAAACTAGCACACAACCTTATTCCAGGTGACAAAGACAACAAAAGAAAGAGCGGCCCTAAACCGCCGCCTGCGCCTTTACCAGCAGGGGAGAGTAGAAGAACTCCAAAGGCAAAGGGCATTGTGGTGGGAACGAATCCTTCTGGGCCGAGTCGCGGACCACGTCGAGCACCATCTGGCAAGGAGATCAAGTTAGTGCCCCACCCGCTTGCGCCGAGTACAAGTACAATAGAAAACTTCAAAGTTAAAGCTACCTTCTTGCTTGAAATAGAAATTGATTAGTCGAGGAGGAGAACCGAATGGATGAAGTAGTGAGGTGATGAGTGTGGCAGAAGACGACGAGTTAAACTTATAGATATCTTTTTCATTTTCCTGCTTGACGAGACCTCCTAGGTAGAACCTATTTTATCTAAATTTTTCTATTCCATTCAGATGATGATAACTACGTGGACAGCAGAAGGTTCAACCTGCTAAGTTTTGAGGAGTTTTGTGATCTCCATGACAGAAAGGTTTACGATATGTGTAGGGACGCGGGATTTGACCCCGAGTTACGGAGTACGCAAGAGAAAACCGGTCTCGTCCTTTCCAAGGTACTATAGTTGTTATGATTATGTCGAACAACTCTGCATCTAGTACTTCTGCTAACTCCTTTTATTCTCGAACGATAAAATAAAGGTAACAGAAAGTCAGAATCAACTTCAGTCCTTTGAAAAGTCGTGTGTCAACAAAACTAAAACAGAATACTCCGGACGTGGCCATGAGGCAACTTTACGCGCAACTGTCGTGGCGCGCAATGGACGATATCAGGGAACGCGAGAGCGCGAACACCAAGACAAGGCCACCAGCGACAAGCGGCGAGGACACCGAACCGCCGAAAATCGTCACACCCCGACCAACAGCATCCGTCATTTCACCTACCGCTGCTATGTACTTTTTCATGGCGCTAAAGCTGAAGTAGATAATTTTCATGGAATATGTCGTATTAATACAATGAAGTTGAAGGAAGACATGACGAGTTGTGCTGTCGGTCTTTCGCGTGAAAAGGAACTTCTAGCATTAGCAAGACTGGTAGTACTTCTACTAGTAGGATATTCCATTTTGTTTGTGTTATGTGTATGTAGTCTTGTCGATTGATGTTTTCATCTACTTTCCGTTATGAAGTAGAAGAAATTGCCTCCCCACCCATTGCACCATCAGGAGTAACAACCCCCCGTCTTTTCCTGGAGGCAAAGGCGACACTTTACCTGTGCCGAAGCCGTCCCCAAAGCAGGATGATGCTAGGGGCGGACCCTATTCGAAGCAGCTGCAGAGCGACACTTATAGTAGTCGGTCTACATGGCGGCTCGAGGACCGAGGCAAGGATGCCGCCGCGAAGAGAGAAGCAAAGAAGCAACCGGAAGTGATGCCAATCTCTGCTACCACCGGCGGGGTGAGCCGGACAACGCCATCGGGGACTAGCACCAAGGGGGGTGGGACCAGCGACCCCGATCGGCCCACCTACAAAAAAGGCGAAAAGATGAACGGCTCCGCCTCCAGCAGCATGGAAGGAATGTACGACTACGACTACGCACCGTACTCGAAATACCTGAATAGCAAGAAGGCAGCGAAAAAAGGGCTTCTCGAAAAGTTGCTCGGCGGCGAGGGTAAAGGCGGCTACTACGACTTCTCCGCGTTCAAAGGGACAGGTAGCGGAGAGTCATCCAGCTTTAACGAAGACTTCGCTGCGAAGTACTATGAACAAGACGGCGCAGCAGGGCCTCTCAGTGCCATGGCTGCTTTGGCAGACGCTTCTGCGAGGGCAGCGGCAGACAATTCCTGGGGCGCGGGCAGCGATTACGAGAACTATGGTTCATCTTCGTATTCAACCGGAGGTGGAACTCTCGGACTCAGTGCGAGCGCAGCTGCTACTGCATCTGCTTTGCTGGCGGGAGCAGTTGGGGGGAGCAGTGCTGCAGCGGGACCGGATTCAACGTCTGACTCATCTTGGGGTGCATGGGACCCGTGGGGCCCAGTCGGACGAAAAAAAGGCGCAATTCTCGCGAAGAAGGGGATCTTGAAGGGGAAGGCTGCCGCAGCCCTGAAGGGCAAATGGGGTGGAGGTACAGGGTCCGACTCTGACGGAGGAGGCAAACCGATGCCAAGCGGCCAAGATCTTCTTCAAGCGTCGTGGTACTACAATGGCCAGGAGAAATCGGATCTCATCAGCCAAGATCTGCACTCGGGAGCCGCGCAATCGAGTGGCGGCAGCGGCACAGACCAGTCTGGGAAAACACCGCGGGCAGCACGGAGGCTAGCCGCAGACGACCACGGTTTGCTCGACCACCCGTACCCGTCAGGCCGATCAAGCGGAGAACATCAGTACGAGGAGAAAGGGGGAGGTAAATCTCAACCTTCTACTGCATCAAAGGGAACATCAGGAGATCAACAACATCCGATGTACAATGGAAGCGGCGGAAAAGGCGGAGGAGCTGCGAAGGGAGAATCAGGAAGCGGCAAGGCGTCGCAATCGCCCCACGGACCTGTGCTGCCTTTGCCAAGCGGGCTCGCAGTTCCGGCACACTCTCACTCAGAGGAAGAACTAATGATCGAGCGCGAAGCGGCGCGGGCGCGGGCCTCGGCTACGGAGGTGGACCCTGCAGTCGTTATAGTCAAGGGTGGGCGTAAAAAAGGCAGCTCGCCAAATACCGATACAGGAGCTTCCGGCGGCGCGGCAACGCTGTTACATAACAGCGCCACGGCGTCCGGTGGCGGGGGCAGCGACCGGGAGCAGACAGGAGCTGGTGCTGCCTCAAACTCAAATAGCGCAAGCGGCGCACCTGCCTGGCGACGAGAGGATAAAGGCAAAGCGAAAAACATGATCAAAGGCGGCTATCTTCTTTCTCTGTCATCAGCATCAGTAGGAGGAGTGACTGGCCCACCAAAAAGCAGTTCTGAAGATTGGGAGAACGACAGGGTGCCGCGCAGTCGTGCCGGTAAGGACAAGGAGCCTTGGGCAGGTAAGGACAAAGACTACTGGAGTGCGAGAAAGATCAAAGGCGGCGTTGCTGTGGGTTCCAAAGATGATGGAAAAAAGGGAGCACCACCGACTGGATCCGATCATGACCGAGACTACTTCAGCGGCAAGGACAGGGACCGAGACTACAACTACGGGGGAGGAAAAGACAACGGTGGACGCGATCGTGACTACTACGGTGGAGGTAAAGAAAGAGACTACTACGGCAAGGAACGAGAGCGCGATCGGGACTATTACGGTAAAGAGCGAGATCGTGACAGTTACTACGGTGGAAAGGCCGGCAATTACCGAGATCTGCCGCGCGATAAATACTACAGCGGGAAGGACCGAGATCCGTACAAGTACAGAGGTGGTGATGATCACAAGGGTGATTATTACGCAGGAAAAGATGTAGGTTGGCCAGGGAAGGGCAGCATTGGCGATAACACCAAAGAACATATATTCAGAGGAGGCGGCGGCGGTGGAAGACAGTACTTGGATTCAATTTATATTTTTTTATAAATTTGAATTTGACTTTGATGTCCAGGTTGGTTTGTTGAGCATAGTATAAAGAAACGAATACCCTGGGTCAGTTGAATTTCTTGTGGGAAGAAGACGACATCGATTCTCATTTAATGTTTTTCTTGTGATAGTGATCATGCTTTTGTTCGCTGAATATTTTCTGCATCTTCCCAATCGATCAATGTAATGAGTTATATGGTATCTACTATTATACTTCTAGTGCTTGTCGTCTCGTCCACTAATTTTCCGTCGAATCCTCCAATAGCGTTTGTTCATTCATTCGAGCAACTCGTTCTCGTTTTCACAGGTCTTTTCCGGATCCGGGCCAGGCTGGAATCGCCGAAGTGATGCATGATGCAGCACCACAGCCTCCGGGGATCGATCAGAGCGGTGCGGACGCCTTGATCGCCTATCTTGACGGAAAAATTATTGCGGACGAGTGAATTGACAATTGCTGTCTGCTTTTCCTTTTCGTGCTGTAGCGATATTCGAGGGGCTTCATCGTCAAGAACTTCATGATCACCAAGGTTTTTCTGTACTACTTAGCAAGGACATCTTCACGTTAGTTATCTCCTTTTTTTATCATCGCGGCGAGAGCGTGTGCGACTGCGGAAGTCTATTTTCGTGCTCCCCATCAAAGCAGGGTAAGTTCCGCTCGCGAAAATGCTCCTTTTGATATTCAGTGCGTGTGCTGCTAAGTAATGCTATGAAATAAATTGAAAACGATATTCTTGATAATGTTTCTATGACCACATTAATGATGCAGATGCTGGCTGCAATTGGAAAACACCAACTTTAGAGACGTGGTAGTGAGGATGATGAGGAACTTTTACAACTAGCTTTGTGAATGTTATTGTTGTATCCCGCCAGGATACTTTGGTTTTTTTCACTCGCTCCGCGTCCTTGTTTTGATTTTTCGTGTCTCAACCGCTGGTGTGCCCCTGTCCGCTTTGCTAGCTGCTGCCTGGTTTTATGGTGATAAGCGTAAGTAGAAATAGGGCCATGACTATTCAGCGATCCTATTAACAACACGTGATTCATTGCAACCCCATACTTTCTCAGCTCAATGACCGATGTACCCAAAAACTACTGAAATAAAACCGGAACAAGAAGTAGATCAACTGCCGACAAAGCGCTGTAGCGGCGGTTCTACAAATAAATTTATGTCAAAGTACATGATTTTTTTTGGAGTCATATTTCGTCTATGGCAGCACAATCACAAACACAAGTTTTCGAACAACGATGAGACTGAGAATTGGAAGAGTTGTCTTTATTCGTTCAACCAGCAGCCATGCTGACTTACACTAAATTATACATAAGTAATTGAGGATTACATCTTTCGACCCACTAGTACGAGGATGAACGAATGGAAATAGCACAAAGTGTGATAAAATTAAAAGCGTGTTCCATATTGTTTATAGAGCAACGAGATCATCATGAGTAGCCACGCAAACATTATAGATCTGAAGACAAGCAGGCACATGCGTATTAGTTCAATATTGTGTTCGTGTGAAAAAGAAAATGAACCACTTAACTTGTGAATCAATGATTACATTGTGATCTACCATTACTGAACATGATGATGTTGATGCAGCAATCATATTCCTCTACCTCCGAGGTGGACGAACATGTGAGCCTCGTCAAGTCCACAGTCACTAAACGCGCGTAGTTGGTGTTGTAGACGTAGACGAGGACATCGATTTTTTTCAATCTCCTGACGATCAGAGAAAAGGGCCCTCCCTGCAAACCCCTCCACCCTTAGCTCTATGAATGCAGTACTTATACTAATAGTTGTAGTAGTATTAAAATCCCGATCCCTCGTTGTCAGTCAAGCAATTCGATAGTTGAACAAGCTCCACAACTTGATCGTGAAGCAAATGCATGCGAAGTGAGCCGATTTGGCTCTGCATGGTATTAAAGTGTAGAGGCGTGCTAACAAATTGCAAAACACAACTGAGCATCCAGCGTGAAGATGTTGAATATCGTAGATATTTCTGAAGATTTTATCATTCAAGATTAAAGTTCTATTAGCCTTATATCAAGTTCAAGTTCAAGCTTTGGATATGGATTTTCATTTTCACTTTTCGCTGTAATCGCTAAAACTAGTACATCCGCCGGCAGTACAAACTATTACTCGAAGAGGATGGTCATGGTCGTCTATGCTCATTCTACTGTCGCGTGGTTTACTAGCGGGTCATCGACGTTATTTGCCGAAAGAAACTCGATCGCTTAACGGTGTGACAGTCAACCGAAGATGAACGAAAACCCACCATCATCGACGCCCAGTCCTGGGGCTCCGGGGTCGCAGTACGATCATTACACGTTGCAGTCGTTGCTCGAGTTGGCGAGGTACTGCGCTGGTAGATAGGACAACACAACTATAACGTGATTTTGTTGGTCTTTTTGTTTCTCAACCTTATATAATGTATATAATCTGAAGACTTATCTTTCCATAGATTCAAATCGTGGGCTCGCGGCCACGTGCGCTTCTTAATGAATGAAAATTGCATGAGTCAGAGTCTCATGCATTTCATTGAACTGTTGCCCGGATTCATAGTATGTTCGTTAGAATGTTGTTGATTTTTTCCTGCATCAACCAAATAAGCTTACGTGGACTGACGGTAGATGACACTTGGCCGAAGGCAGTGGTCGCGCGACTCCTCGAGGCTTGGGATGTTGGCGAGGATAGGGGTCGACGCCGTGCGCAACAACAGCAGGAGGAGAATACTGGAGATATCGAGTGCACTAAGGCCGAGCAGACGTCGGTAACGCCTCCTCCTCTCGACAGCCGGAGGACATTGAGTAAGTCACGGGGCCTTAGTGGTGAAATGCGGCCCTCTCGCGCATCACTTCTTCCTTCGGAACGCTGCTATATTGTGGATGAACGCGGTCGGCGGCAGCTGCTAGAGAAACAGCCGGTTCCCATACGTAGGGATAGCCTCTCCGCAGGAGTGGCCTTGCAGGGACAGGAAGCAGATCCCCTAGTTGTACTAAGGCATCTTCGTGATATCGAAGGCTACATGGGTGTCGACATTGGAGGGACACTTGCAAAATTGGTATCACTTATGATTCAGTACATGTAGTACCAATAGGAGAAGAAGAGGAAGAAGACCAGTCAATCATGTCATAAAGTTTCTTTTTTGGACCACTTTTAAGATCAGCGCATTTTTCTGCATCGCAGGGTCGGTTTGGTTGAAACTTGCGTAAGTATATATTTGCCTTGTTTTCATCTGCTGAGTAATAAATAACTTGTCTGCTGCTCTGCATTCATGGCGAAGCTTTTCCGTGCT
Organism: Amoebophrya sp. A25; assembly: GCA_905178165.1. Classification (NCBI taxonomy): domain Eukaryota; class Dinophyceae; order Syndiniales; family Amoebophryaceae; genus Amoebophrya; species Amoebophrya sp. A25. The sequence goes on from CAJINU010000015.1 coordinate 973,830, forward strand.
CCATGCTTTTTTACTACTTTTCTCAGTTTCGTTTAAATCACAAGGTCCTTCTCATGCCCGCTGAAGCGGCAGAGCGATTCACATTTCCGAGTGGCGTCGGGCGGACGGGAATCGTTCATTATCAACTGGATGTCGAAGTTACGGCCGGGGATCTAGAAGGCTTGCTTCCACTCGAGGGAGATGAGCATGAAGCGGATTCACAGTTTTCTGAGGATGTTGCCGATGAAGCTTCTGACGCGAGCTCCTGCTTGACGACTCCTGCCGACGAAGACCTTTTACTTGCTCAGGAAGAAACTCAAGGTCAGACTCGACGAGATAATCCGTCGTATGAAGTAAACGCACCAACAACAAAAACGCATCAAGTAGACGATGGAAACCGGTATGCTCACCCGATGAAGGGAGTAGACCTAAAACCTGCAGTGGGAGCACATTTAGCAACGGCTGCTAGTGGCGCTTTAACGGCGAGTTATACAGCGGATATGCGCGTGGCTAACCATTTGTTTGCAGACGCGACACTCCATCAGCAAGCTCCGAAGAGTCCTAGGGACGGACATGACGCTCCAAAAAGCAGTGGCCGACAGCCGACGAGACAGAAGAAATGTTTCGCGTCTCCCCACCTTGAGCAAGAAAACTCGTCGTCCGCCAGTAAAGATCCCAAGCATTCCTCGATCCTTAAAGCCTGCGGTGATGCTCAACACCCCTTTCCCGGAAATCTAGTTCATAAAAGCATGCCATTATTTTCGGGGGCAAATCCTCAAGTCGGTGGGTCGTCGGGAAGTCGTGTCTATCATCCTGACAAATCGCTGCCTTTGGTAGAAGCTGCAGGCCCTTTCGGCGTTGGGGTGTCGGTGTCACGCAGCCAGCGAGACGCGTCAGTTGGACACAAGCAAATAGGGTCAGCGGCGGGCACAGAGAGCGCGTCGCTCGAGGAGACTCAATTATCTGCCACGAGGCACGTCCATAGTGCAGGCGCAAGGGGCGACTTTCTCTCTGCTTCAAGTGTCGTGCCTGCGGTTCTGTTGGAGAACCGCTTAGCTGCTGGCAGCGTCTACTTTCATCGAAACTCGCGACTACCCCCAACAGCAGCTCGGCGCCGCAGTCACTTACTGCGACAGGGACTCCGGCGCGGGTCACGGGCACTAGATTCCGCAGGTGACGAGCATTACCCACCTCCTGGTGGGCATTATTACACTGGTGGCAGAAAGATGGACCACCTTGCAGGTAGAACGGGGGGCCATCATGCAGATCATCACACGCTGCTGGACGAAACGGGTGCGGCCGTGTCACGTCGAGGCGGCATGAGTCCCGTGATCTCCAAACGAAGTGTGTCGCTGGACCCCGCCGTACACCAGCGGCCGCGCAGCGCCAGTACCTCACGAGAAGCACGTCTCACGAAAAGCATATCGTCGAAAAGCCTTCGGCAAAAGAGTCCGGATATTATGAAGGAACCTTTACTAGTAGGGCAGAAAAGCCAGACGTGGCACAGTAGTCGCGCTTCTAGCTGCTCGCAACTGTCACCAGGGACGGTCGCTGGCGCTATCATCTCCACGGACCTCGACAGAGCACTTCATCCCAGTGTCTCCCCTCCCAAGCAGCCACATCAAGGATCGCTCGAGCTACCTGCTCAAAAGACAAGTACTACGTCCTCACGTAGTTGTACAACAACAACTAGTTCAGCGCCAGGCAAGAGAAATTTACAAAAGCAGCCACCCGGACGTGTTGCTGGGTTATTGCTTCCTCGGGAGGAACGTGGCTTATCGGGTTCAAATGCGTCTGTATCCGGCCAAGAAAGTGATCAGCAGGAAGATCATGTGACCTCTGGGCTCTCCAGCCACGAAGGTTCGACCAGAATTGCGGGTTTTAATATCGAAGCGAAGCGAATCAGCCACCCACAGGCGAAAAAGTTCGCACTTTGGACGACGAGAAGTAACACTGTGGAGTGGCTAGCATATCCATTTTCCTCGCGTATTCCATACCATGACGACTCGCAGCAGCTTCGAGAAGGTCTTCAATCCATGTCGGAATCCCTGGCAGAAGCGCCCCTTGACGAAATGCGTATTGCTTTAGAGGAAGGGAGGCAAGAAACTGCCGAGTCAGACCTAGATGCACCGACGAAATTGAACTCATTACAGGACAGTCCTGGAGGACGCGCAGGAGTCGGGATGAGTTCTTCCTCACCTCATTCGTTCACTGATGCTGGCACGTCGTTTCTATCCTCAGAAGTAGATTCTAGAAGCGAACAGTACGTGCTGAGAGCTGCCCTATCGCCTCCTAGGGAGTACTCGGCGAAAGATCATGCACTACTAGAGCAACAAAAAGATCATGAGGGAGCAACTCATCTAGTAGTGTCTCAAAGTCTCCATGAGACTCCACTCGGTGTTGGCGACACTGCGTTTCTTCCACCATCGAGAGGGTCCCATAAGTCGTCGTATTGCTCAGCTTCGTCTCAGGGACCTTTTCCCACGGTAGTTGGATTTGCAGAACAGGGTGATATTGATACAGCACTTGTTGGCAAGCCGTGCCTTGACCCCTCAAGAATAGGCGCAGACGTAAGTGAGAAACTAGCAGCAGGATCATCGAGTGGGACAAGTGGGGTAGACGGGCCTGTCGCAGAGATGAAAAGCACCCGGTACGTGATGCGGTTTATTTCTGGTTCCACCCAGGGCTTGGAGAGAGTCGTGTCAGCGTTGAAGACTCTCGCACCTTTTCAGCACGCAGAACCCCGCAAAGTGGCCGTTGCGGGTGGAGGTGCCCACAAGTACCGCGCTCTCTTCAAGGAGGCTCTAAACCTTGAATTTGAGGCCTATCGGGAGATGCAGAGCATCGTAGAGGGTCTCCGTTTTGTTCTCGAGCGGCCGCACATTTTTCGTGACGAGATTCTCTTAATAGGCGAGAACGGCGAGGAGCGTCCCTTCGATCCCGACGACGACCAGGACGATTTAGTGGTCGAAGAGGTGGACGAGGTGGCTGAATTACAAGAAGACGAGGAGGACGACGAAGAGGCTGTGACAGGGAGTCCCGTGCGAGAGCCAGCCTATGAAGATGTCAACGCGGAAAGTGGACTGGAATACTCGGCTGTGCCTCGAGCGGAGCGTCAGGTCCAGGAGCGAGCCGGAAGCATATCCACTACTCCCCTAGCGGTACCTTATGGCAAAATTGACACGGCGGGGGGAGCGGCCACCTTTGCGTCTTCAGCGACATCTTCAACCTCGACGAGTGAGAGTGAGAAGCAAGTTTGGTCTTCGGGTATGCCTTTTATTGAGGTCGATTCCGCGACGACATCAGCGAGCCTAGCGAGGACAGTGCCCCATCTGTCTGGTGTAGAAAAGAAACTTAGTCATCGTGACCTGCGATTCGCCGGCTGTGTAGAAAACGACGACTTATCTTTGTCCGATCTATCACAAGGACCTCCGACCGGAACAACAGCAAGCGACTTGAATTCTGAGCAAGCACTAAGCACGACACCGGTGGGGACGATAAATCGCTTGGCAAGTCGTGCTGACCTCCTGGGTGGAGTTAGTACCGCAAAGAACAATAATGTTGTGACGGCGACGTCGCTACTCGTGCCTGATTTTATTCAAGTAGCTGGAATAGAAGGTACCAACAAGAACAAAAATATGGAGTCATCTTCACTAGCTGTGACAAAGCCGAGCCCGACAAGCTCATCATCAAGCAGGACTCCATGCCCGCGGCGTAAGAAGACAGGACCGCAGAAGGCAAGTTCAACGGTTGAAAAAACGCAGGCTATGAAAAAGACATCATCTTCCAACAGCCTCGTCAATGTCACAAAAACCGAAGACAACAATATCAAAGTTGCACTGAACCCTGAGAGGACAGTCTCGTCGTCCTCTGCCGGAAGCGAGAATATTATCGCAGACTCCACGTCCACCCAGGTTAATAGACCGACGGGGGAAGCACAATTCCAAGATGGTGGCCAAAAACGCCCGATGGATCCATCACGGAAGCGTTCTACAGAATCGCTCAAAGCAGGCTCATCGAACACGCACCCCTTCTGGGAGGAAGCGTTCTTGTTGGTGAATCTGGGGAGTGGTGTGTCGATTCTGCACGTGACGCCTGACTCCTTTGCGCGTGTCGGTGGTACCGGTTGCGGCGGAGGTACTTTCTTGGGTCTCACCCGACTGCTATGCGGAACCACTGACTTTGCGGACGCTCTGGAGCTTGCCATGCAGGGTAATGCAGACAACGTGGACACGCTTGTGCAAGATATTTACGGCGCCGCAGGCTCAGCGAATCTAGGCTTGCCGGGCAACTTGACGGCCAGTAACTTCGGCAAGGTAGGAACGCAGGAATCATTGCACTTTGCGACTGGTGAATTCAGTACCTGTACGCCAGAAGGAGCTGGTCGAACGGAGCAAGGACTCGACGCTTCTAGAACACACCACATCGACCAGCTGCATGCTCCCGTGTCGTCAGGGGTGCAGCCATCTGCATTTGCCAAGATGCCGGAGAGAAAAGACCTCGCGCGCGCAGTGCTGCAGATGGTCACACAGCAGGTCGCCGTCTTAGCGTTGGCCTATTCACAGTCTTTGTTGGTGCGGCATATTATTTTCGTGGGTGGCTTCTTTGAGAAAAATCACCTTGCGAAAGCTGCGGTCTCTAGAACCATGAATAACTTGAACAAACGAGCTTTTTTTGTTCGACACAGCGACTTTCTCGGAGCAATAGGGAGTCTCGCATATTCCATGAAACTCATGGCTGCAGGCGGCGTAGTACCTCCGACGAGTACAACAGGATCACCAGCCACTGCTTCAGCACACCCACCTGAAGAAAATGCAAAAGCTACAGCCTCTGCATCAGCTAGTTCAACTGGTGGCGCCAGTCCAGACACGGCCACCTACAAGAGCGATGAAAAGCGAAACCCCTTGTGAGATGCACAGCCCAGTGCAAACGTAACGGCTTCATTACGATCAGCTCCCACCCTTATAAGTAAAAGTATATAGAAAGTACCCGCGTTGTTCCCGTCGCGTTGTTTTTCCTCCACAAGCAACAACAGAACTAAACCAAGTACTTTCTGTTCGATAGGCGTTGCCATGCTCAGATCCAGCATTCTTTAATGTCGAACTCAAAATTGTGCTTGTTCTTGACTTTTTGCTTGTCGTCGATACATATGTTTTCACAGTATCTTCCATGTGCATGTCATTTTTTTACAATTAATCGTAACCTTCCATACTCAGTGCCAGTCGTAGCAGCAGGGCAACAAGGGAAATATTGACCGTCGTGGGTCGCTTTCTTCTCATTCGCTTTTGACGCCCGCATAGTTTTTCAAATTCGCCACACCTTATCTTTGTCAAAGTTGTGCGTGGTTGTTCTCGAAGATACTTTTACTTCTATCGTACCGTCTGCTTTGTCTACGTACTTCATGTTGCTCTGTGCGTGTTGTGATTTCGTCGATATTCCAAACGTAGTGCTGTGGCGGAAGCGGTTCGCTGTGCGTTTTTTTCGCAGTGTTCAGTAAGCTTCGTGCAATCTTCTCAAGGATATTTCCATTTTTTTCCGCAATAGATCTAGATCTTTGACATTTTCCGCCAGTGTAACTATGATTATACCCGCCAATTTAGATGTTTGAGTTATTTGTGGAATTATTCTCTTCGCGCAGCATCTACCCGATTCCAATTGTGGGATGAATGGAGTTTTTTTCCCTCACAACTTGCATGGGTATTTCTGGTGGTGAAAAACTCGAGTTATTGATGTCAAAGAGCATCGATCTTGATTTTTCAAATGTTCATCCTCTTCACTTTTAGTTACATGAATTAAGGTTTTTGTCTTTCGGACATTCCTCATCCTGCCGCGTCATTTCTGTCATTCTTTGCACGACGAGACGTTGTGTTCGACTACAAGGACTACTAATTGCTTGCAGTTCTTCTTTGACGAGGTCGTAAATTTAGCGAGACGATCGGTATAATCACTGTATGATGTGCATATCCACGTTCGAGAGTAATGTGAACAAAGCCTGCATGTCTCCCTGTCAGGATGTATGCAAGCACACGCTGACTGGATTGCACAGCGACGTTCTTCGCCTGGTGTAGTAACGGAGAGGGAGATGCGAGAGTGCTACTGCAACACAGAAGAGAGGCTATCTTTAGAGCAGAGGGTAGGAGACCACATGTCGAGCGAATTTTTGTGAGCAGTCAGATACCCCATGGTCTGTACCTCTGTTTCACAACTTACGCCTTCTTGATAATGATGTTGAAAAAACAAGGGGGCTTTGTTCTGCATTTTTAAGCTCTACGTACCCGATAAATGTCTAACAGGTTTATCTATCATTTTCCTTAATCGGCTTCGCTCATCCTCGATTGAAAAGCGGGATGCGCTATTGGCAGCACGACGGACAAGCCTTGATTCTAAAAATGGAAAAATGATTTACAAAGAACTTGAAAGTACAACTACAAGAACAAAATGGAAGGAAATACGCTGTCACTGATGTTATTGATACCAAAAAGAATACAAGGAGATTTTCGTTTTGTTGCAATGTTGGGATTGGTATTCCAGGTTTTTTGGGCGATCGTTTCGCATTGACTTGTATGATGTGGTGATAATGAATGTTGACAGAGGAGGTTTGCAGCAAAATCGACTTGGGATCATGTCAAAATCGAGTTTTGAAATCAACACTGGAAGTGCCGTTTTTTCGAACAGTAGCAGGCATCTGCAGCAACGGCGTTGCTTATTCGATGCGGCCGCTTCGTTCGATGCTGCAGGGCTGCCGACTCCGCGTGGGTATCTATACTCCAACCAGATAGAATGGCGCTCTCAATTTGATGCGTGCAGCAGTCTCTTAGTGCGTAACGGTCGTTTATACGAACACGAAGTTCGAACGACGCGGAGCGCTGGTCACGACATTACGAAACCGGAGAATGTACTAGACATTCCTCCCGCTGCGTCAACGTTTGCCGCCACACCGAGTTCGGCGTCAAACAGACCGAGGAGAGACTTCCGAACAGCTGAGCAGCCACCTGCAAAATCCTTTGACGCGAGGCAAGGCGGCTGTTTTGTTCAACCAGCTTGCAGTAGCAAAGCTCAGACACGGGAGTCGCAAAGCGTGGGCCCAAGCACTACACAAACTAAGAACGTTATGATGGCGTCGAAATGGAAATCCACATCCGTCGATGCTACACGACCAAGCAGAGCAGGATCAGAGGGAGCTGCAATGAAAAGGAAGAGCCGGACCTCGTCGTCAGGAGCCGATGCATTGGGCTCCGAATTGGACGCCTTACAAGCAATTAGCAAGAAAGTTAGTCGCGCTTTCCAGAATGCGAACACGTTTTATCCGCAGCCACGTTTACTCCGCCAAAGTAACAATGACCTGCATGACGAAGCACTGCCAAGCCGCGATCACCAGAGTCTCGTAGAAGAAAATAAATCCGGCGGAATCTCCACCGCGAGAAGTGGGTCTTCGAAGCAACATTCGTTCGGCACCGCTCGCCGAAAAAAGAGGTTTTCTCGCACTGGCAGCGCGAAAACTTACGGTTATAGCACACCGAGCTTTCGGTCTCGATCTGGCGAGAAAAATGCGCCATGTGTACTGCGACAACGTGAAGAAGATCATAAACATCTACGGCAGTTTAACGTGCACGAGACCACAACTAGACAAACGGATAGAACGATAGCCGTGCCCGAAGAAGTAGCGAGCGGTCAAGAAGAACTTGGAAAGCGAAAGATTGGTTTGAGAACACGGCTGCTTCAAACTGAAGTCGTAGGCAGCTCGAAGAGCACGTCTACACTTGTTGCGACTAGCTTTCATCCAAGGACACCAAGTACTACGGACGTCACCGTTCGAGAAAGTTTTGCGAGTGCGCTCGCTGAGGCAAAACAAATGGTGCTTGCAGTTGATGCACCCGTGTCCTCGGGCTATGTCGCAGCGGAATCACCGAAGTGTCGCGAACCTGTCCTGTGTTCGTGCGATGTCGAGGCTACAGCGAGACATGGAAACGGTGTCGATGTATCTAACAATGAACGAGATGAGACAGGGCGTATCGCAAGTCATAAGCATACTATAGACCACGAGGAAGAGGGTGCTGTGCTTGGGACGCAGATTAACCCTACGACTGCGAGTTGTATTGATAACCTGCTCCAACATGTCCATAACAATATTAACGCTGAAGATCACCATATGAGCAAGGCGCTATTCAATGACCAAAAATTTCAAACGAAAAGTACGGCTTGTGGTTCGGGAACCGACATTGAGGAGCAGGAGCTGCGCGAGTGCGGCGAAAAGTATCCAGCTCGGTCTACTTTGTCACATCCCACGACCAGTATGAGTATGTTAAAAGTGAGTGGTGGACAGCTAAACAAACAGTCATCGCTTTCTGCGACCGCGCGTTTGAGAGCAAGTGCGCCGACTTTTACGCAACCTGTGCACCAAATACTTGACACCATTTTCTTTTCGCCGCGCAAAACACCTACTCCGACTAGAATGAGGAATGGCGATCACCACGTGCCGCCTGAAAGCTACAGTTCTATATCAACTGCAGAAACAGCGCGGAAGCATGTGCTAAGGCGTGGCTTCGCACGTCCACACCGAACAACTACCGGACAAGACGAAGGACAAGCAGTAATGCCTCCAGTGATGGACGTAGCGGCAGGTTCCGGTTTATCAGTACTACGTAAGAAAGATGAGCGCGAGATGATAATGGCTGGAACGAGAGAACCTGGGGCTGAGTTTCGTGGTGTGCGAGAAAGAAGTCTACGCGAATACGTGAACACGTCGGCGAGGCGGCAACGCAAGCCCAACAACCGAGCGGAATCCTCTGTGGATGCTCGTCCTTGGAGTGCGGTTCTGAGGGGAAAGACGAGACCATTATGTAGTTTTTCGTCCGCCGATGGCAACAGGAAGAAAAAGAGGAACAGCGCAAAAGATGACGCGAAGAAAGCAGCAGGGCATCAATCGGGAAGTCGGACTCGTTCTCCGTTCTGCGACAGCGGGGGCACGTCGCACAAAGTCAGGTCTTCGCAACCAAGGATTGTTGTCGTGAAGAGTCTACCAGAACAATCTTCACATGGTTCTCGTCCCCTGGGGGAACAGGAACTACATCAACAGAGACCAACTGAACCTGGTGCCTCGTCGCAGGAGGAGCACCCCTGGCGCAGAGACTCTAGTACTGCAAAGTGCTCTCCATCTTTGGTTCATCTCTCCGAAAACGAAGGGGGTCCACTTTCTTCCTTGGGAGATAGATGTTGCAAACGCGAAGTAGAGCAGATGGACGACAAGAATATCTCCACTTCTTTCGTTGAAAACCCAGACTCTCTCATCACGAAGACAGCTCTCTCATCTAGCATAATTCTACGCGACTCACTTTATTACGACAATAACGAGGGTCCACATCATAGCCAAAAAAGGAATGAACCTGTGGACCACGGAATCGAGCTTCTCGATGATCGACCGCTCAACGCGGAAAACTCCGTTGTCGTCGTGCAATCGCTTAGGAATGACGAGTCAATCTCAATCAAAAATGGAGAAGGCAATATCCAGTATAGTCATCAAGATGCTGGTCTAATGGCGGCCGACGCGAAGGACGAACTGGTTTCGGCGATAAGAAAAAGTACTACAGAAAAAGCTTCTATTCAAAATTCATGGAATGAAAATGATCATGAAGGTTCAACTTCAACGTTTCCAGCCGCAGATGTTGCGAAGGCAACGGGAAGCCCTGATGGCACAAGATCTCCTGAAATATTGCAGCTGCGGTCACCTGGTACTGACAACGAAGGCACATCAGTACGTGAGATTACGCCGGAATGCATTTTGGAGGATACGACAACGCTGCTGGCCGAAGCACAGACGATAAAGCGAAGTGAGAAGTACCAAGCACAGCTGCGAACGCCACCGGGGAGGACGACAACAAGACTAGGGGTTGCGGAGCACGAATGCAATGTTGGCGAGTTGAGCCTAGCAGGTGTGCCAAGCAGAATAACATCGCCGACTGTCCTAACAGTGTCCAGGGCAACCGGCTGTTCTTCGCGAAAACCTACGTCAGAGACTGCAGGGCCGGGGTGGATCGAGCCAGTCGATAACATGCAAAGTGGCACTGGAAGAGGAGCTCGTTGTAGCAACGAGCCCCGCAGTTTCGTCCTCACAGAATTTCCGCAGCGTCCTTCAGAAATCAGCTCTACAACAGATGATAAGAGACTGAGAGACTTTCTACACCACCGTGATGGAGCGAGCAACAAAGATGAGAACGCAGCAGGAACCGAGCGAGTTGCTGACAACGGAGAGCCTCTGCTGCAACAGCCAGACGATGAGAATCGTGCTACGACGGTACTTCCCAGTCCCATCCCCATTCGGTACTCTTCATCCGAGAGCAACAGTGTATGCAGTCTTGCGGACTCGCCCTTCGATGTATCACGCCGACGGATAGCCGATCAAATCCGCACCTTCTCCAACGACGGAACACTGGGCGGAAATTTTAGCGCTTTCGGTTTCGCAGTCCCAGGCCGATACGCATTTGCTGCAGCAGGAAGTGCGAACGAAGTAGATGCGGTGTCCAACGTGGCGACAAGTATACCAACTACATTAAACGGAGAACAGCTTCTTCGGGAAGAAGTAGATTATAAACAAGTGAATGACCTGCGTTATCATGGAAGAACACCTCTGCCTCTTCATGACCACCGTCCACCACACTACGTTCCGAGTGCCGTTAGTGCTGAACAAGAGCATCCTGGCCCATCACCGAAATCTTGGCCCCGAAATGTAAATGCTGCTCCTCCAGGCTTCGCGTACTCATACGACACTCGTCGAGGTGGGATCCTGAGGCCACCTTCTGCGATCGCTTCGACTCCTGTGGCGGGTGCAGCTCCGATCGTGGTGGACAGTGTCCGTTCGGAAAAAGTAAGTTAAGGTGGCGCCCAATCTGAATTTATATCCATCGTAGGAAGGAGAAGCATGATGAAATCAATGGAAATGATTTTGATTTTATCATTATGATTATTACTAGGCATTCCGGGGACGCCCGGGGGATTAGAAGTACTAGTGCCTGCTTAGGACAAGATTGTATGTGTGTCAAGATGCAAAATTTGAGTGGGCTCTAAGTAAGAGAACTAGAGTTCCTGCAGCGGGAGCTCGACGCAGCCTTGCGAGAATACGAAGACGAAGAAAACGCGAAACGGAGGCGAGAGCTGCTTCAACTTCACAGAAAAACAAACGAAGATCGTGAAAATAGTGTGTCTGTTGAAGACGTTTTCGTCGGAGTAGGGCGGACGCGGTTCGTCGAAGGTTCACACTACGCGAGCACTCCAGATTTGCTTGCATCCTGTACTTCCACGCCTCCAGAACATACAGGGCCACCTTCTTCACGTGTCAAGAAATCGCCGAAGATGGCACCAAAAAAGCCATTTTCCCCAGACATTTTCCTCACCTCCTCGTCGTCATCAAGTAGTAGCACAAGTACGCCGCCGCAAGCGGTAAGCTCAAAGAGAATTTTTGAAGTAGACGAGGACATCAAACCTCTGAAGGGCAATTGTGGGGCAATGGGACGACAGGGGACGGAGCTGCAACAGAAGGTATCGCCTGGAAACCGCTTTTCAGCCGCAACGACAACCAGACGACGACGTATAACAGCGCGAGATGTGTTGAGCTTGTCATCCTCATCGAGTGCCTCGCTACCTTCGTCCTCGACATCACCCCCAGCGGATGTAGTGGGGCGCGAAAGTAACATGAACCAGCGGGACCACCGTTCATGGCAACAAAGACTAGCAGGCCGCACCAGGCCTAGACAACAGCGCTTGCGACCCGCGCTGTACCGGCTTAATCGACAGAACAGTAGTCTCGGGGCGGTGGCTCAACGGTCCTCACACAACAAGATGAGGATCGGGAACCCTAATCTTACAGGCTCGCCCGTTCGAGATTATGCTAGTGGTTTAGCTCAGCGAGTCGATGCGATCCGGCGGACGGAAGCGCGATACGACAAGGCTAAAACTACACTAAAGGAGCTAACAAGATTAGTTTTAGAAGACGCGAGTGCGAGTGCGCCACACAGGGGTTGTAAGCCATCAATCCTTGACGACGTGCATCGAGAGGAGGAAGCCTCCACAAGCGAAAGGTTCCCTGAAATGGTCCGACTGTCTCCCCAAGAGGATGATGGAAGCACCCACTCGGACCGTGCTGATGACAAAGACGGGCTGCTCGATATAGACCAGGCGATAGCGCTAAAGCGTCAAAAAGCTAGCGAGGATGCGCAACTCGATGCTAATCTAAAGAGCCTCTGCGCTGACATAGACATCTTAGTCAACAATGCAGACGTTGACGAGCAAGGGCTGTTCTTGGGTGCCAACGAAAAAATCGCTAGCACAGGTTGGGTGATGTTGACTAACTACGCTAGTTGTACATCAACTGCAGGTGGAATAGCACACGATTCAAACTGTCGGCCATTGACTAGAAGCCCCACGGGAACTATGCACAACGCTGCTCCCGGACTTGCGCCACCTCAGCTGGGAATACCGCCTTTGGCGAAGCACGCTTTGCTTTCGGCCTCGGATTCTATTCGTTTAGGTCAGCGCAGCACAACGAGGCGAGGAACAAGAACGCCTGGCCGGCTCGCACGCGGTGCAGGAGCTGTTGGAGATCATGAGGTGCTGGGGTGTGATCATCGGAACTACATAGATCACCAGACCATCAGGTCCACAAAAACGCAAGATGCTATTAGAGCGACGAGCAGGATTGCTACGTGTACAACTAAACAGCAGCATCGGGGGATCAGACCGGGACTTCGAGAGCGCGTTTTTGTTCCGAGTCAAAGAAGTAAACGTGAGCCGAAGCTCGCATCCCCAGGAGTGGCACCATCGCCACTGCTCGAAGACCGACCGCCCTGGGTGCCCAATTTCCAGAAAGGGGTTCAGACTGGCGTCGGCCTAATACCACCGAACATGTACGCTTGCAGCGGTGTAGGTGTTCCGTCTGGGGAAACGAGAGTTGTGTCCAAACCCAAGTCGAAACGCACAGGAGATGAAGAAGCTATTAATTCCCTGAGGGCAACAACAAGGTGTCCAACAGAGGCAGCGGGATCACGACAGGGCAGTACTAGCACACGGCAGGCCGCGCGAAGTGGCCCAGCAGAAGTTTGTCCGGAAAAACTACTAGATTCTGAACTTCCAACCACGTCGGAATCGAAAAAAATAAGAACGAAAACGGATGCAGTTCAAAAGATTCTGAGTGGTCGTCCGAAGAGGAGAACGATGCGGCACAGGATTGATGAGATCGCACAGGCAAAAGCGACTAGAAGACAGCTTGACTACTTCAAGATGCTGGATGAGAGGTGGAAGCAGAGTTTTGATGTTTCTCCAACTTTTGCTGGTTCTGCGAAAAGAAGGGCGCCGTGCAGCACAGCCCCTGTTCCACGAGCATATGTGACATCAGCTAGGCGGACTCTATCTCTTGACCGCCAAGAACATGACGAGGACAACAAGGATTTACTTGCACACGACAAGGATGAAAATCATGATGATGTGGCAGGACAGGTTGCGACTGCGCCGGCGAACGTCAAAAATCTGGAACCGGCCAGCGGCGACGGCGCCTTACTGCACGAGTTTCCATCGTCTTCTACAGCGCAAAAACGTCGCGACACACATGAAACGAGCTACCTCGAAGCCCCATCCACTGTTCTCAACATAGACAACCACTACCTACTTTCTCCTGCTTGGGTAGATAGGAGCATGATCGAAGATACCCTACATTTTCGCCCGCGGCCGGACCCTTTGAGGGCCAGCGCCCTTTCTCGCGATCAGCTTCGTCGGCGATGGTTTCGGAACTGGGTCCGCGTTGTAAAAGCGGACGCCGTACAACAAAAGAGACAGGAGAGGTATAATTTAGTTCTTTATTTAGACTAGCTCTCTGGAGTGGTCCCCCAGTGGCAGGCGTCAACGGAATTCCAAAGAATTTGCTAGAACAATCAAAATTCAAGATCAAAACTCAAGTTCAAAACTCAACATCAAAACTCAAAATCAAAATTCAAAAATCAAAATTCAAAATTCAAAATTCAAAACTCAAAATTCAAAATTCAAAATTCAAAATTCAAAACTCAAAACTCAAAACTCAAAACTCAAAATTCAAAATTCAAAATTCAAAATTCAAAATTCAAAATTCAAAACTCAAAATTCAAAACTCAAAATTCAAAATTCAAAACTCAAAACTCAAAATTCAAAATTCAAAACTCAAAATTCAAAATTCAAAATTCAAAATTCAAAATCAAAACTGAAGATCAAAATCTAAAATCACAACTCAAAATCAAAACGTAGAACTTCAAGACTCTGGTCCAAATTTCCAAACCTTGATCCAGTGTTGAGAACTTTGACCCAAATTTCAACACTTTGATCCAAATTTCACCACTTTTATCAAAATTTCAAAACTTTGGCCCAAATTTCAAAACTTTGGCCCAAATTTCAAAACTTTGATATTTAAAATTCAAAATTCAAAATCAAAATTCAAAATCAAAATTCAAAATCAAAACGCAAAATTCAAAATTAAAATTCAAAACTCAAAATTCAAAATCAAAATTCAAAATCAAAATTCAAAATCAAAATTCAAAATTCAAAATTCAAAATCAAAATTCAAAATTCAAAATTCAAAATTCAAAATTCAAAATCAAAATTCAAAATTCAAAATTCAAAATTCAAAATTCAAAATCAAAATTCAAAATTCAAAATTCAAAACTCAAAATCAAAATTCAAAATATGAAATCAAAATCAAAACGAGGGAAAAACTTTATACTGTAAGAGATTTACCTCGACTTGTTCGGTAAAAGAGATTCGAAATCGCAGTGCCTGTATCCTTGAGTTGATTGAATGTGAATCGATGATTTTCATCGTCTGCAGGAACAACGTCGTCGGGAGACTATCAAAGACCCTCGAAGCAGTGAGCTTGCGACACAAAGCGGCAGGGTTTCGTGAAATTGTTTCGACTGCGCTGCTATGCGGCTGACCCTGCTGACGAGTCGTTTATCGTGGGTATCGGGCATGTTCTTGTAGCTGCAGGAAACGTCTTCCTGTTTCATCTGAGACACCGTAATTCGAATTCTTCGCGTCTCGATCTGAATCTTGTCATTTGCACAGGTTCTTGATGAATTCTCGGATAAGTACTAGGATACTTCTATCAAGCGATCATGTTGTCGTAGTACACGCAGATCGTGATTAGGATGTTGTAAGTACAACGTCCTCCAGCGACGCGACACCAATCGCTTTTTCTGGCGTTTGAAGCTTCGTGGCCCCTGCGCGTCTTTGGGATCCTCAGCTTTGGATGGATATCTGTGATTTAATCGAGACGCTTTTCTAATATCAATGATGCATCGGTGAAAGCAGCAGAAAAAAGTACTTAGAGGCTATATATATATGTTGCTGAAAAAAGTTTCGGTTACATCGGGTCGTGAGCGTCTGGCGTCGAGTAAATGAAAAATAAGTTCAGCTGACCTTAGGAAGATCTATCGGAAAGAGTAAGTCGGAGGCGCAATCGGTCGTTTTTGTTGAGCGGACTGTTGAAAAATGCATCGTCTCGGCTTGTCGTTTTGTGATGCGAGAAACATCTTCTTCGTCGAGATGTATGGAATGGTCGGCAAGAACAAGAGGGACCGAATAAAACGCTAGATATTTATAGAAGTCCACCCGTCGACTTCAACTAGGATTTGTACAAGTAGAACTTGCCGCTAAGCACATTTCCAAAACCCCTGTCTGAAAACGTTTCAGCACTTTTTTCTATTTCTTTGCGCAATCAATTTCAACACCTTCATGATCATCATGTTCTAGGCACGGAGGATAGCAACTACAAGTAACGGCTACGGAGGGCGGTCAAGTGGTGTTACAGTGGATCTTTTGGTCAGGAAGAGTTCTTGAATGGGTTAGTCAAAAAGCATGTTTTCATGCTGTTGGGCTTGGGCGTTACAGCTACCAGAACGCCCTGAGCTATCCGAACGCGGTCTCCGATTCGTACTTTGATCTCGTGAAAACGACAGAGGAGCTCGCAATCGACCGGCACATTTTATAGGGTACCGAACTGCAGGTGCAGCTCCGACCTGCATACCAGGTGCGTGTCCGCGTCGAGTAGCTGCAGTCCGTTGCAATATCGGAAAGCTGCCGACGACATCAACTACACCAGTGCAGATATTTTTTACCTTGAAAGAGAGGACCGTAGATAATGGAGAGCGCCATCGCATCGCCTCGAGCCGCTGTCTGTCTCGATCAGCTTCTTAATAATACAGCAGAGGTGTCTACTTCCGCGACGCCTCCAGCAGTGAGATAGACATTCGTGTCCACTGCTGTTCTATTCATTCTTGGAGACATTTGATTTGGAAAATATTGAGGCCAACAAGAGGTCCTGGTCAAAATGCCGACGTCAGGACCAGTGATGACTATGCTTAACGCCACCCAGCCGGGCGGGCCGCGGGTTACCAAGACGAAGTCGCAGCTGAAGCGTGAAGAACGTGTGAGCATCTTTGGTCTGGATTGCGTTGATTCGGTTCTCATTTCCGGTTGGCAGATAGGCAAGGAAGTCCACAAGACGATAACGATACGAAACGTCTCTTTGGTATTTCGAAGCTTTTAGTTCGTTGTAGTTTCTAATGTTAGGGTTTCCATAACTGTATCGTGTTAATATGATTACGTAAGCATAATTTTTTACGCAAAGAGCTTCTTCTTGTTCTTAACAAACACCTTGCAAATTATGCACCAACAATTCAGACGACGCAAAAGTTGAACTATGACCTGCCCAAAAGCGAAGCTTTCCAGCTGGAATACCCGAAGGGCTGGGCCCTAGCACCGGGAACGACTGTCACGATAAAGCTTGTTTTTCGTCCGCTCGTGTACGAGCCTCATCTCGACTATGTTACCGTACGAACGCCGACAGGTTAACTCACTTTTTTGAATAATTACGTTCTAGTCAGGAGGTCGAGCTCGAAGGCGAAGCTCAAGGTGAACATGAAGGCAAACATGAAGTTTGACGCGTTTTTGAAAAATTGTTTCGTGCTCTCTGTAAAACTGAGAATCTTTATTTCAGGTTGAAAAAGTAGGTGTACAACAATCTACTTCTGCAACCACGCACCACAGGTCAGTTTTCGATTTTGTTGAAAGCTGTCGTGACGGAGTTGGCCTTATCGATACCGCCTTTCGTGGACTTCGGATATGGGCCCGTTCAGGAAACCGTTGTTATCCCCGTGCCCATGCACAACACGGGATCCCTACCCGTCAGATACGAATGGGGATTCGGCGAGCCCTTCGTAGTGGCGCCATTCTCCTCAGATACAGGAAGTGCGCCTGCAGAAGGTGTGCTCAACGTGGGAGAGAGCCGCGACATTGAGATCGAATTCAGGCCCAAGGAAGCGAAAACCTACGAAGCGATTCTGAGGGTTAAGGTGCTTACAGACCACAGCGGGGGGATGCCCAGGACAGAAGAAGCGGAACGAGAAATGAAATTCTACGAACTCAGGGTAGTGGAATACACTCAACTGTTGAGAAACGCAAACGTGCTGCTTTTTAAAGTCGTGCAATGTTGGACGAAGTACAAGATCTAGCTTTAATGCCCTACCCCGATCGTGATCTTCACGTGTTACTTTAATATCGCTTCTTGATTCCACAGAGCTCTTGTCCTCTTCCCAACTACTTCTACAACAAGTTGTTCATTACTACAACAGGTCATCGGTGCAGGTAAGGTGCCTCACTTGATTCCGGTGGGAACGGATAAACTGGAGTTGGGCCCAATTTTGCCAACCCAAAACGCGACGGTCAAGTTTAGGGTGCAGAACGTATCGCTTGTGCGTGCGAACGCAATTTTGAGGCCACTCCAGGATGAAATTCCTCCCTTGGCTCCCTGCGCTATTCAATACTTCCCTGAGAGGGTGATAATAGAACCGGGGCAGCGAGGAGAGGTAGAGTTCAGATACGCAAGCAATATCGTGGGCGAAACATGTGCACGCGAGTACTATTTGTTGAATCTATTTGATAATATGTTGACTTGCACGTCCTACTAGGTATGCCAGATTCCACGTGGTTAGTTACGACGTGATTTGTTTTCATCTTTCTCTTGACTGACACACATGAAAGGCTTACTTGAAATTATCGATCATTATATACCTTTTGAACTCACGAATCAATCCAACTCAGTTTCGAGCTAGTGTCGCCTGGCGGCGCACCTCTGCGAGTATCAGTGAAAGGCAGTTGCGTCGCCCCGGAGGTAGAGATGAGCACAAGCTATGTCAACTTTGGAGAATTGGACTGCTCTCAGGATCCTGCACGCGTGTATGACCGTGCCATGCAGAGGCACAAGGGGAAGTTGCACGATCCGGGGATGAAAGTGTTGCGAATTGACAACAAGTCGCCGCTGAAGGTACACTACCATTTCTGCAATGTGGATCAATTGTATTCGGTTTTTGCGCTAGATAAGCCAAGTGGCACACTGGCGCCGCATGGCTACGTGTTGATCACCATCAATTTTTCGCCGATGGCCCCGATAAACTATTACAAGCGGCTTTACTGCGTCTTCAAAAACGGGCCTCTGCTTATGACATGTAGAAATTGTGTGCAAGAACGATTTTATCCCGCCCTGCCTTCGTTGAAAAATAATATCCGCAGCGCTGTATTTTTCTTTGAGATATTATCGCTTATGACTCTTGCTGATTTTTCGGTCGCGTGTTGTGGAGTAGAAGATCCATAATTTCTGCAGCTAGTCAACTTCTAGTTCCACCACTTCCTCTTCTAATATCTGAGCTCTGCCCTTGGACTTGCTGGGCACCGGGTACACAGACGAGCAGCGGCCAGCCGTGTTGCAGCAGGACGACGTTCTGCAGTGGCACCAGGTGCGATTATTAGGGTATCCAGAATACGATTCACGACCTAGCTCACCAAGTCACTCGGAGCATGAGATGTCACCATTTGCGTCGTCAGGGACAAAAGCGGGAGCCACCACACCTTTTTCTCGAGGGACACCTGGCAAGGAAGAGGAGGACGGCGAGCACGGGTCCCCAGTTCGCAGTGTCTCACCCAAAAAGACATACCACAACTTCCTAGACAGGGTCTTCCCGCGAACACTAAAAAAGGCGGAGCTCAGCAGCATGCAGACGTTCCTTGAGTTATGTCGGTACACATAGTTGAAGTTGATAAACTGACTAAGTCTGTGACCATCTTCTTCTTCATAATCTGATAATTGCTACGGCGATCTCCTGTTGCTTTCTTCATTTTTCTAATGCCATCTTTGCTTGATAAAGTAGCTGGCTCTAATTAGCTGCGTGTATCCGCCGAAGGACATGTCATTGACCCCATCAGAGTTGGACTTTTTTGGCGCAGCGGGAGTGCGGACAGTGACGCTGACAAACAACACAAACCAGAAGGTAAAAGTAACAAACGCTTTTGAAGATCACAAAAGAACAAAAGTTGGTATACAACTAGTTGTATGAATATTTTTGAGACATCGTCGGGCATCAAGGGGCTTCTCTGGAACGAAAATGATGATCGTTGTTGATCTCGTTGCAGGAACAACGACAACCGAAGTCAGACCTAATCTTAGACCTTGATAATTATTCGCAATGCAACAGCAACTCCAAAAATAAGCTGTCACTCGAAAGGTAATCGCGTGCTGGATGAATCTCAACGAAACTCGTTTGCCGTCAAATCTAGCGAAGTTTGGGGAAGCGGACTTTCAGACTTTCACCGTGTATCCGAACAACGTCGACATCCCTGCGCAAGGAGAGATGGAATTTACCGTGACGTATCGCCCGAGCAAAGAGATGACGTTTGACGGTCAAGTCTTAGAATGTTACGTGTTTCCAAAACGCAACCGCAGTTTTCACCTGGTCAATAAGAAGAAATTTACGCCACCAACCTGCCTCAATCTGGTGTGTCAAGGACACACGATGGGTTTCCACAGAGACGACTGCCAAGTCGAGATCACCGATAGCAGCCACGTAGTCCGGATGCAGCCGTGCGCATTGATGCAACGTACAACGATTTTTTGTTTTCCAATTCCTTTCCACCCTATCGTTGTCCAAAACGAACAAGTCCGTTTCTCCTTCTGGGTTCGCTTATCTCTACATACCTGTTCCATCTTTATATGTGCCTCAAGATGTTGTGAAGGTGGAGGATAAAATGCAGATGCAGATTCTGTTCTTCTTTTACAGGTAGTTATCACGTATTTTTGATAAAAAACCTGGGCGATACGAAAATGGTGTACCGCATATTGCCTGCCATGGGCGAAAAAGTTGTAGGCGAAGACGTCCCGTTCAGCTGCTTTCCACGACGTGGCTGCATATATCCACACTCTTTTCACGCGATAGTGATTGAGTTCGCGCCGACCAAGGCAGACAATGGCACTGCCTTTGAGGCGAAGATTCCCATCATCATCAACTACGAAGAAAGCAATTACCGATACGTGCGGGTGCATGCACGATGCTGGCAGACGAAGTTGGAGTTGAAGAATCTGATAACGTTTCCACTGACATGTCAGGGAAACAATAGCGATCTCCAGTTGGCGGTCCGGAACGAGGCTGAAGTCGGGGCACACTACGAAATTAAGATACCGACGAGATATCGGCAGATTTTCCACGTTGAGGAGTCGGAGGGTGTCGTCGGGCCGGGGGAGAAGAGCGCTATCAAGTTCCGATTCACGCCAGACGCACCAGGCCTTTTTTCGACTTCGATCAATGTGCAGGCCCAGGAGATCCGTGATGCTGACGACGATAGGCGAATTTTCGCTATCCAAGATCGCGAATACTTCGGACCTCTCCCAATCGAAGACGTAGCAGCAATAGCTGACTTCAATGGTGGTAGCCATCCGGGTGGCCGAAAGACGTATGCGATACAACTGGTCGGTCACGGTCAACAACCAGTACTATTTTTTTGAGTTTTTTTTCAGGTCAAATGCAAATTGGCTGAGCTGGAGCAGGTTTGAGAACAAAACGATAGGGTTGATTGACTTTTTCGGCCACCACTCCGTCCAGGCACTCTCGCTGGAGGCAAATATGATAGATCTGGGGCCTCTCACGGCAGGGCGTGGGGACGCGACGAAGTCGCAAATCAGAGTCTTCAACAGTAGCAACCAGGAGGTGCACTTCCGACTCGAAGTTGAGTTTGAGTTTGAGAAATTGGAAATGGATAGAAGTCCCCTGCGAAAGAGCATCGAACAGATGCGGTCGCCCAAAGGCTCAGTGCGGGATGGACGAAGGTATCTCCTTCACGCTTTTATCTGCCAATCACTGTAATGTGATTTAAAAACCTTCTGATCGACCGGATCATGATCTTCATTTTTTCTACGTGAAGTTTATAACAGTAGTAAAGGGTACTGGTACGAGTGTGACTGAGCTGTCTTCACATGATGCGTTTGGGAGCTACGCTTACAATCAAAACGATCGTTAACCTCAATCCAGTACGCCTCTCTCATCGCCGCGGCGAACTGACCGATATACTTATCCGCCATCCCCGCAACCGCCAAAAGACCCGAAGGAAGACAACGAGGATGATCCTCGACTCTTCAAAAACAGCTTAGTTTTCGAAATCAACGAGGGATCTGTTGGACCTCGAGGTTTTCTCGACCTCAGATTCACCGTAAGTCTCAGGAGGCGCGGCATACACCAGTGGACTGTCAAAGTTGTTCCGGTACTACGAGTATACGAGAGCATTATCAGTGTTGGCGGTGCTGCATCAGCATGACTTAATCTTGTTCTATCACTCGTCTGAATCAAGCAGATTTGACTCCGCAATCACTAATCTTCTGTATTCACAACCAGGTCGCGTTTCACCATCCACTAGGCAGTGAAGTAGCCCCGAGTGAATTTACCGTAAGAGCGGACGCGCAGTCACCCTTGGTGCAAATTTCTGACGTGCGGCAGGAAAGTCCAGTGCCACAGCCTGTTTCTATGTTGTGGACCTATTGCCAGGTACTAACAACTCATAGGACGAGAAAAACGCTGCGTTCTATGTGCGGCTCTCTGGATGGACTGGCATCCAGTACATCTTGTGCAATAAATCAGAAAACAGAAAACTTCTAGCTACGTTGTTCTTGTTAGCTTGTGTTTGTGCCATGTCCATGCGCTAATTGATACAAAAATGGGGTCCTTTCTAATTCTACTTCATATTTTTTATCATTTCATGAAAATCACGAGGACGATCAGAAAAATATTCCTTTGTACCATGCATAGGTCGACGACTTCAATATGGGTCAGAGGATGCGTCCATCACACGTTGATCGGAAGTTCCAGAGTGCGCTTGGATTTGATGCTAGGCGAGTTTTGCTGCCACAGTTAGGGAGCTACCAACTCAATTTCGGAACCGCCCCATATGGAAACGCACCCACAGTCGTTTACCTCGTATTGCATGTTAAGACGTACTGCAAGATGTGAAGACTTATTGCAAGTGAGAGTGAGTAGATGAAGATAGCCGGCTCATCTACACGAACATGTACTTGTTGGATTGCATCTTCGGTTTGATTGATCAGGATTGCGGTTCGGTGCATGCATTTCGATATCAAAAAGTCCCGCAAAAGAAGGAAAAAAAGCTCACACCTTGTAACTATCACAGGTGCTCACCAATCCCACCGACGTCCCAGTGGATTTCGACTTGCACACACCAGGCGACTTGCAGCTTCAGGACGTTCCTCTTTGGCACGACGAAATTCCGCCATGGCATAGGGGCACGAGCCAAGGCGGGGTACTAACTTGCTTCTTGTTCATGCTTTGATGCTTATTTGAATGTTTTGATCGGTGTCGGGGGCAGGAAGAAACACTAAAATAGTGATGGGAATGCAACGCATCCGGGACTTTGTTCTCGAGCGAATAGTTTCTACTTGGTACTTTCCTTCAGAGCAAGAGCGCCGACGAGCCTAGTGTTGAGGAGCAGCGACTTGCGATGGCTGAGCACCACTACGAATGGGTGGAGAACCACAAAGTTCTAGATGTTTACCCGAAA
This sequence comes from Amoebophrya sp. A25, assembly GCA_905178165.1. NCBI lineage: Eukaryota > Dinophyceae > Syndiniales > Amoebophryaceae > Amoebophrya > Amoebophrya sp. A25. The sequence continues at coordinate 996,711 of CAJINU010000015.1, forward strand.
GCAGCGCGTATAGAGCCCGGTGAGTTTCAGTTCGTGCGTTTCATGTATCAGCATTTCTCAGTTGGAACTCACATTCTACCCTTTGTTTTAACGGTCACGAAGGGCAAGTCGATGGTTTTCTACTGCAAAGCAAACACCTTGCCGCCAAATATCGGCCGTCTTTCGGTACGGGCGAACGCAATCACCCTGCGGCCAGTCCCAATCGGCTACGAGCGGGGTCCTCTGCAGGTGATCGAGCTGAGTAACTGCGGATCAGCGCCTGCCTGCTGGAGTCTGAATGCGGAGTCCCTAGACGAGCTCAAGTTATGATCTTGTATAACTGCAAATTTTTTGCCTCGCATTCATCTAGATCTTAGAATCTGTAGTTCGACCACGTAGCCGCACCAGGCTTCAAATATCCAGACCAGCGAAGATGTTGTACTGGAGAGCAAACCTGAAACAAATGGAAATAGTCAGTCTTCTAAGCATCGAAGAAAACTACGGGTTTCCGTTGTTGCAGATAAGCCCGATGCACGGCGAGCTAGCGCCAAGGAGTCGCATCTTCCTCCATTGCTATTTCACGCCTATAGAAGCGAAAGCGGTGGAGTGTTCGGTGAAGATCGACCTAACATTAGGTGACGGAACAGTCGTGGAGACTCTAGATTTCGAGCTTCGTATGTCAGGTTTCGACCCAAAGCGCGGACAACCACCCACAGAATACCTGACGCCGCCATTTGGACCGACTCTTCCGCTTCAAACCTACGCACCATTGCCGAACTATGGCGCAGCCTTGTCGTGCGAAGCAGTAGACTTCGGCGTCGTGCCACTCGATTCCGTCAATACAAAGGTACTTAATGAAGGCAGCACAGCGGGTGCAGACCATTTTTTTTCGATGACCTATGTTCATCTTTATGTAAGTTGAGACTTCTGAAATTGAACTCATCAAACAAAACTTCGATGATCTCGATATGATCGAAAGTAGCAACCAAGATGAGTCCTGTCAACATCTCCTCAGGTAGTAGCTCTCGTGAACTATTCCAAGGATAGCGTGCTGAATTTCCAGTGGAATACCGCATCCCTGTTTCGAAATGCGGAGGAGTTTAGCATCACCCCGGAGTCCGGCACTCTCTACCCAGGAACGCACCAGATGATTCTCTTCAGGCTACACTGCGTTGAAGGTACAGTAATCCTCCGTGTATGATTATTGTATATAATATCGAGATACAGTCTCAGTCTCGCCTAGAATAATTCTTGATTATAGATGAGCTCCATCAGCAGCACCTGATAACCTCTACACACGTTCGGTCTTCACAATTTTCTAAAACACTTTACTGAAGGTCCTTTGGAGCTAGTCGGTGATTTGGAGTGCAGGATTTCGTGGGAGCTGATGCATCCACCAGCGCCGCCTGGTCCGGATCCGTGGGAAAAAGAGGTAACCGAAGAGGAGGTTTTTGCCGCTCATACTGACACTATCCATGAAGCTACTTACGACCCTAGGAACTTCGCGAATAGGCATGTTTCAGTGGTGAACCGGCTCACGGTGGCGCGCTTTCGGGCGCTGATGTCGACAGCCGCGGGACAGAAGTACCTGAATCGCTCTCTAGATCGAACGGCGCTGCTGTCGAGCCACATATCAAACCTTACGCCAAGGCGAGCTTACAAAAAGCTGGAGCGCGAGTTCATGCGAACACGAGAACAGGAAATGAAAACCGACGACCTAGACAGAGAGAACCTCGGATTTAGCCAAGTCCTTTCCGAGTCTTTCAATAGCCAAGGAGGTAATTCTACTGAAATTGAATCTCTCACGCAATTCATGTGTGGGTCCAAATGATTTTTGAATTTGGGGCTTCAGCCCATTTGCATTCGAGAAGCAATAGCTTCCTACTCTCACTCGGTCGGAACTAGAACAAATAAACGCACAGCTTGATCACAATCACAACATTCATCCAGGTGCAAACCTCTCAGCGATGAACGGTGGGCAGTCAGAGTCATTAGCGAGCTTTCCCTTGTTTGTCCGCCTATCCGTAGCCTGCCGCGCCGAGGAATCTAGTCAATATGCGGTTGCACTGTCGCGGGAGAAGCACATTGTGAAGGGCGGAGATTCTCCTCCAAAAGCTTCTTCAAAGATCCAATCGGAAGTCTCTCATCAACCAAGTGGGGGCGCTAGCCTTGGCGCGACGTCGAGTATGGTTATATCGCAACCAAGTGAGACTAGAACGGGAATCATGCAGCATGGCGGAAGCAAGAGTAGCACGTCGCCATCGGGAGGCGCAGCAAATGCAAATTTCGAACTAGTACACAGCAATATTGTCCAGGGCATGCGTGTCTTCCTCGAAGGCGAAGGCTTCAGGGAGATGCTCGCACAGCAACTGTCGCAGCCGGCACCGAATTTCGCCCAACTCGACGCCACGAGCGCGGCGCAACTCCGTCTACTCGAGGGCTTACCGGAGTTGCGGCCTAAGCAACGAACAGACGAAGTGGCACCAATTGGGGGAGTCGTCGCAGGCAGCAGCAGTGCGACTTCGTCTTCGGTCAAAAAGAAGAAGATGGCGCCGAGTGCGTTCCGGAGTGCATTCCTCATGGACTTCGCACATGATAGGGATATATTCACGAATATTGAGGATGAAGTGGACATTCCAGGTCCAGCAGCAGCATCGGCTGCGGCTGATGAAGTTGTTGTAGATGAAAACACAAGGGGCGCGAGCACTTCTGCAGTTGGTGTAGAGGCGAACACAAAATTATTGTCAGCTTCTTCAGCAGCAGGAGCAGAAGGAGAGCCGCCAGACCCGGTACTCGCAGCAGAGCAGTATTGGGATGAGACCATGCGCATGTATGGCCATTTGCGTCTTGAGAACTTCTTTCAGAACTGCGCGAGTCACGTGCTAGAACACACAGTGCTGAAAATCACAGACGAGACGATCAGTGGCCGCTTCAACTGGGCGAAACTTCACCTAGGCGATGCGGATGAACTAGGAAAGTCGACATCACAGAACAAAGAGGACACGATTGCGTGACTCTTGGGAATCTAGATGTCGTGCTTGTGGGTCTTCTGTTGAACAGTGTATAACACAGAGCAGTACTAGCTGTCCTGATTATATATAAAAATGAATCGATCGTCTACGCTTATTCCCATTTAGTAATCTCTCTTCAAGAACGACGACCTTATTTACAAACCGAGAGATGATGATGAACCTAAGCAGCAGCGGATGAACGCTAGCAATTTTCTTACAGAACACAAGAGATACTTCCTAACTAACTCAAATATGCACGTCGAAAAACAACATCTATTATAGACACTTTTTTGATTTTTTTCTACTTTGTCGGCTCAGATCTTATGGATATACAGTTAGACACAGAACTGGAAGTTGTGGTTACGGTTAGTTGTTGGAGGATATTCCAGTTCGCGACTGCTCACTGAACACGAAGAGGAATGCACCTGCTCCTGCAGCACAATGATTGTTGCCATCTGAATATCATCAACCCACTCGATGCGAGGAGCGGCGAGGAGCCCTCTTTCGTCGTGAAAGGTACATCACAAAGAAGAAGTCCTCTGCCCCGTGTGAGCATAACTTCCGTTAACTTCTCAAATCGCAGCTGGCGAGTTGCATTGCCTTTCATGCAACATAACACTACGCGATAATATACATGTTGACAATCGACATAGATTCTAAATAATGCTTCACTGGTTAATAATCTATGGGGATTCATTCCATCTTCTGATTTTTCTTGGCACACCGATCCTAATCAGATTATGTATAAGGCTAAATGTTACTAATGTCCCTCGGGTCTCATCAACGCCGACTTTACCGAAGGCCCATCTGGGCGTAACGACTTGCAAAAACAATAACGAGTATGATTGAGGAACGCAACAATTACAATAACAAACTAGTTTCTTTTTCCAAGACTCACTACTTACATCAAAACAAGAGATTGAGATTGCAGATGATGAGATTGAGAAGTTTATCGATATCCAGCACTAGAGGACGGACACGCTCGTCCATTGGGAACTTGCAGAACCCAGCGCGAAGAAGAAAAATGATCGTTTTTACAGAAATTATATCAGCATGAGGAGTAACCATTAAAGACCAAGACAGGGTTAACCGATTGACGGAAAAGCGCGCTGACGTGTTATACGGAAGAGAGGGCCTGTTAGAAGGACTGGAATTTAGCCCATTCAAGGTGTTCGTCTGGAGGATGCGCTAGGCCATATGGATCTCTCGTGTCGGTGTAGATCGTAGCTCGCCATCCAGTTCTTCCACGCAGACTCTGATTCTTCGCTCACCCTCACAAGTTGTTTGGTCATGATCCGGTTGGACAACACACAATGGATCAGCGATCATACCTTTTGAAATAGGGGCGAGGACCGTGCTGCACGAAGCGAAGAATGAAAATGACGAGATGAAGAAGTGCCTTCTGGAATAACTGGGAAATGAGAGATAATGCTACAATGAACAAAGTCGTCTAGACGCGCATCGGCGAGGGACAAGGTTCCACCGAGGGATGCTGAGATCTTATTCATTATAACTTCCACTGGTAAGGTAGGTAATGCACGACACGCCTACACATTTTAAAGAAGTCGAAAGAACTTTATGAATGAAAAACTGAAATTATGAGGGAAGAGGCTGCTGCATCACCTGGTTTCTCCACGACGGCGAGCACGTCGAGTAAAGCGACGGAGCAAGCGATCACCGGAGACAAGGTGACCGTAATCGATTTCGGATCGCAGGTAACCCACTTGATTTGTCGACGTGTGCGGGAGCTCGGCGCTTACTCCGAATTGATTAGTTGCCGCAATGTCGATGAAACGTATTTGGACACGTTTCAGCCGAAGGCAGTCATCCTATCCGGAGGCCCTTCAAGCGTTTACGAAGCGGACGCGCCGCACCTGAAAAAAGAGCTGTGGGAGATACTCTATCGTCGGAAAATACCAGTTTTGGGTATCAACAACGAGAACAATGTCAAAAAAATTTGAGGGTTATACATGGTGGTACAAGTACTTCCACGATCATGAAGTTAATAATATGGACGCTAAGATAAAGCCATGGGTTTAATGTCACAGTGGTCGATTCCGCCTACTTCAATGTATGCATCAGCATTTTCGTCCACCTGCCACGACAACTAGTGTTCTCTCCATTTTTAACGCCAGGAATATGTTACGGGCTGCAGGAGATGATGTGGGCGCTCGGTGGCGAGGTGAAGCCTGGAGGGACACGGGAGTTCGGCTATGCGGAACTTATCAAAACTTCGTCGCCCAATGGCGAGAATTTTGGACTTTTTGCAGGCTTGAAAACTGGAAACCAGTTGTGGATGTCGCATGGTGACAAGGTCACCCGCATTCCAGAGGGGTTTGAGGTGCTTGCTTCCACAGATAACTGCGAGTACGCGGGGATATGCGACTACGAGAGAAATTTTTACGGCGTGCAATTCCATCCCGAGGTAACGCACACAAAAAACGGGAAAGACATTATCAAGAATTTTCTTATTTTTATGGCGGATCGTGCAGAATCTATCAGGACGAGTTGATGTTGATCGTGTGAACTAGTCATGCGTGATAATGTCGATAAAGTTAACTATTCATTGGAAGAATGTGCTGAAGAAGTAGAAAAACCTCCTGCTACAGGAAAGATACTAGAATAAACTAACAACTTACTTATATAAATATATGTTCCAGGGGTGGAGGCTCCCCTCCCTGTGGATGGAGCGGTAGTGGCGTCCGCGCGCCCTTTTTTCCGCGGTGGTGACATGTAAGGACCTCAGGGGGCGGAGGCCTCAAAAGGCGGGGCCGGAGGCTCCTGGTGGCTCTCCGCGTGTACCCCACAGGTGTCCCGACTCTTGGGCCCTATCCGGGGGGCGGCCTCCGGGGGAAGAAGACCGCCGAAGGCGGACACGATCACGAGGCGTGGCCCCTTTGGCCCTCATCCCCCCAATTGGTGGCAGCGTCCGCCACCACCAAACGCCCGGGGGGTTGATGACCAAAGGCGAGGAGGAGTGTGGGCAAGGCGTGCCCGCCTGGGTTCTGTCGGATACATGCAGCACGGCGAAAGGGGTCAAGCCTTGCCACCTGCTGCCCTCGGAGGCCTTCCACTTCCCAAGAGACTCCCCCAGTGAGGAACCCGCGCCCTGGAGGCAACAAGCTGCAACACGCTGCAATAAGCCAAAGGGGGCCCAGCCTTGCCACCTTTGCCACCTTCGGAAGCCTTGCACCCCCGGCCTTCGGTGCTTAGACGGCCTCAGCGATGGGGGCTCTGTAAGGTCCAGGGCCAGGCAAGAAGCGGAGGTGGGCGCTTGGAAGCCTTCCCGCCTGGCAGTCTCTCGGGAAAAAGGGTCTGGGGCGGGCGCCCCCCTCAAAAATTTAGAGGGGGGGAGGCCTTGGCCCCTGGGGGGGCGTATATTTACTTACTTACTTTTTACGTCGTTGGTGAAGATAGAGATGATTTTGTAGTTGGCTCTCCATGTACTTCTGGTCTGTCTCTAAAGATAGCAGTCTTTCCCAGAACACACGAGCATACGCAAAGGCAGGGGCCGAGGAGAAGGGATGTACATTTTGGATTTACTGATTGAGCCGGTATAGAACCTCTGCTTCATGTTGAGTTTCATCGATCCGTTTTTTTTCCCGACGGCTCTTATAAGATTAGGATTTTTTAGTAGAACAAGATTATCCTAAGTAGAAACATGATAACTATAACAAAAATGCTCCACAAGCAGGTATGTCCATTAGACCTCCGCCTTTCTCCTTCGAGAAGTGGACGATGAGAAATTTCTGCGACCTGGAAAGCGCAAAAATTCGAGAGCAAGTGGGTCCAGACGCGTACGTCTTGGGGGGGATTTCAGGTGGTGTCGATAGCAGTGTAGCAGCAGCCTTGATGCAGCGAGCGATCGGTGATAGATTCTCGCCTTTTTTGATCGACACTGGGTTACTACGAAAGGACGAGTCCACGGAGGTAACGCGGCGACTAAAAGAGCACATTCCTGGTTTGCGATTGAAGTGCGTCGACGCGAGTGCCGAGTTTTACGCAGCCTTGAAGGGTGTCACGGAACCCGAAGCAAAGCGGAAAATCATCGGAAGGCTCTTCATAGATGCCTTCGAGAGGGCCATTCGAGAATCAGGGTTACCGATAGAAAACACGTACTTACTCCAGGGAACCTTGTACCCGGATGTAATCGAGTCAACGTCTTTCAAGGGCCCCAGCTCAGTCATAAAATCGCACCACAACGTAGGAGGCTTGCCGGAAAGGTATTGAGGTCTCTCCCCTTGTAGTTCTGTCGTACTATGACTGCACCGTGAAACATCCAAACCTTCTTGTTCTCGTTGTTTATTTACCTAACCAAGCCACAGGTCGTTGGATCATTGCTGCGACTTGATCAACCTTCATGTTTTCTCTTTTTCTCCTTTGACATGATGATGTTATTTTCAATTTTCTCGAATATATTGCAGCATGACATCAAGCACTCCTGCACCACACACACACACACACACTTTTCAATCTTCTTTTTCTAGATTGAAGTTCAAAGGGCTGATCGAGCCGCTGCGGATGTTGTTCAAGGACGAGGTTCGCTCTCTTGGTCGGGAATTAGGTTTGCACGAGGAAAGCATCATGCGCCACCCGTTTCCTGGACCTGGGTTAGCTATACGCATTGTTGGTGGAGAGGTCACACGCGAGAGAGCAGACGTGCTCAGAGAAGCCGACTATATTTTCATCAGCAGTCTAAAAGAAGCTGGAGTCTACAACGACATCGGACAGGCCTTCGCGGTTCTCTTACCTGAGTGCAAATCAGTAGGTGTCATGGGGGATGCAAGAACATACGAAATGACAGTGGCGCTTAGGGCGGTAAATTTCATTTTGATGGACTTGGAGCTTCATCTGGATCTCGACTTTTGTGTGTGGTAGCAACGTCCTGTACTGCATGTACCACAACTAACTGACGATAAAACTGAATAGACTAAAAAACAGTGCTGGTGCACTACTTCGTCCATTCTAAATCCTCAGGATCAATATTTTCTGGTTTCACATGCGTCTCCGTCTTCCATTAGAATAATGATTAACTCTAACATATGAAACGAAAAAGTGTACTCATCCTCAAGAAAGTAGGCACTTTCTAAGTAGGAAAAAACCTCTTTTCTTGAGTATGAGTACACTTTTTTCTGTCATATAACAGGTACAGTCCTCGGATTTCATGACCGCTGATTGGTATCCCATTGACTGGAATTTGCTTAGCCGAATATCAAATCGGATTATTAACGAGGTCAGGGGAGTCAATCGTGTGTGCTATGACTGCAGCTCGAAGCCACCTGCCACGATTGAATGGGAGTAGACGCTCTTCTAAAAGAACAACTTCGACTGTTTTTTTGAACGAAACATTTCTTGTTTCTGTGAAGAGTTTTGCTTCCGCTTTTTGCCGCTCGACAATGACCTCGAGATGCTTGTATTTCATTTAACGCCGAGATAACTCCCCACAGGACTTGAGGTGTTGTCTTTCGTCTGTTTACATTTAACGCTTATACACCTACACCGTCGTCTGCTGCTGCTGCGCCGTGTGTAACTGCCAACATGATACTGTCTCTGCTCCTAGTGTTTCCTGCCCGAGAAAAATCATCCAAAACTAAAACGACTTACAGACCCTTCTGCTAAAAAGGTCAAAGTCCGCATAAGAAGGGTTATATATGGTGCTCCTTGTCCCTGATAACTAATCCGAGATGAACAATCTTAATCACTATTTCGATTTGCTGCATTATTCCGTGTGCGCCCTCGTCCAGGCCACTGCCAACAAAAAGCACCACTCGAAGAAGATCATGGCATTACTCTGTCACCGTAGATTAGACTTGGAGGTTGTCGATCAATATGACGAAGGCGTCCGGATCCCACCCGCGGACATGGGCTCTCCACGGTCTGCAGCACGTAAAAGCTGTCGACGTCGCATGCGATCGAGGTAGGCGTGCGGAGATGGAGGACGGGTGGTGTCTCCAGGATCACTTGCTAGATGATATGGAAGTAAAAGGCACGTCATCGACACCCCCACTTATTCCTGCAAGCTGTTGTGGTTTTGTCGTGGATGGTCAGAGGGGAACGGCGTGTGCCGAGTATGTGTAGGCAAAGTTGATGCCATACATTAACGCAGAACTGCATGAAGTGTATCGTGGGATTTTGAGCGGCGTGGAGCATGAAAGAAGAGTCCACCATGATGTCATCTCTGCAGGCGATCGACAGCAATCTACGTCATCAAGCTCCCCCCGAGGTTCAGAGGCTTCCAGGAGTTTAGCTCTGCAGCGAAGTCAAGAGCTCGTAGCAGAGTCACTAGGTCGTGCATTTCAAGTCTGCGACAAGGGGATTTGTGACTTTCATGTACCTGGTGCTGCTAGTACGTGCGGACTCGTACTTTTCTTGGACCTGCCTTCCCAGCAGCCGTTATCTCCACATTATGCGCAGCATTCACCAGCGCAGGCTGGAGGCGATGTGAAACTCGATGTTTATGCCATAGATTAGAGATTGATAGTGCTAAAGAGAACAAACAGGAGTGGGGTCGTCAGCAAATGATGCATCGACACATTCACACGTTTTGAATATCTCAACTTTAATTTGGTTCCTGAAAGCGAAAGCACTCGCACGATGCGGCCCAAGTGCGATTTGATCCGTTTCGGTTTTGCAGCACACCTCGGAGACACTCGTGTGGTGCTGTGACACCAGGGTATGGCAATACGGCTTACAAGCTTGTCAGATCATTGCGCCAGCGATGCAGCAGGGGCGCAAGGGATACGGGTCCGTGGAGGAACGATTCAACGGGGTCGCGTGAATGACTCTCTAACTGTCACTAGAGCATTCGGGAACTACGCATTGAAGGAGCCCTCCCTTTCTCGAAAATCGACGAAAGTTGTACGGGAGGACGAACCCTACTCAGTAGATAATGGTGCGACGGCTTTGACGAGTTGTAAGCAGTCACTAGAGGCAGACGAGCTTAGGACTGCAGGAGGGGCTACATCAAGCATGGCCGATTGTTTCGAGCAGGCGAACGCTATTGTCTTGTCCGTGCCATCGGTAACCCGTGTGCCCCTGCCCTTCGATCAAACTGAGAATGCCTTTATCATCGTGGCATGCGACGGCCTCTTCGATGTTGTGAGGTACCCAGATCTGGGTAGTAACATGAACATCAAGATCAACAGTGTTTTGTTGACGATACGCCTACTTACTAGACGCTCTCACTGAATTAACGACCAGAACATAGGGAAGAAGTACAAGTCGTAATCGTATCAGTTCATTTGTTATGACTTAATATATTCCCCTATTTAATTGTGTACAAACCACGCATGGATAAAAGATATAAGAGAGAATTCATCCCTAGGCAAAGAATTTGCCAAAAATGATCTTAGGATAATGATCATCTTAGCACAACTCATGTGCATCATCTGACTGTCATGATCACTCCCTTTTTCCTCAACCTGTTGCTGATGTTCTTCGTCAATCATTGTTGCTATCTCTACCTGGAATGCTGTAAGTAGGTCAAGGTGTCAGTAGAGCTTTTATATCGTTACCTCAAGTTGAGCATGCTAATATTACCACCACAGCGATCAAGACGCAGTAAATCTCGCAATGGAAGCATGGTTGCGTATGACGAAGTCATTCCCGACACTAGTAGCGGATGAGTCGGCATCTTCCATGGCAGAAGCTATGGGCCGCTTGCTAATCGACGTCGCCCTACAAAGATGCAGCATGGACAATATCACGGTGCAGATCATACTATTGTAGATCCGCGTCCACTACAACTAGTTGTACAATCATCATCTTCGCCGGTAAAGTGACTTAGAAAAGTCAAATAGAATTTATTAGAAAGACACTGATAGTGACCGTGACGCCCCGACAAGCTTCTGGTGTCTTCTGGTGGCGCCAATTTTGATTTAGTGAGTTTTTGGGTCCAAAAAGAGACACTGACTCTGATTGTTGCGTCAATCAATACCAAACATAGAGAATCCCACGTGCACCACGTACAGGTATAACCAAGTAGACTAAAGATGGCAGGTTCAGCATTGCGCGGTCTCTCGTTGTTGGTCTTTGCGCGGGTGTTCGTCAAGAAGAACAACATCTGAATTTGACAATATTATATGAAGAAAGTCCTGCAGCCATTTGTTAGCTGCAAGACACATTTACAAGATCCAGATTCGCATAAATGATGAGTATGTAAGTTCAATTTGCAGGTCTCTGAGAGAACAAGATAAAAAGCAAGTGCACAGTCTGTCCGCGAGATTCAAATCTAGTCATCTGTAAATAGCGAGAATGTTGCGTAAGATAATCCTCTAGATTCATCATTCATAGAGATGAAGAGCTGTGAGTGCTACAAGAGTGAATGGTCTACGAATGAAGATCCAATTAAAAAGCGCCTAATCTGCATATCCGACAATCAATGTGCTATGATCATCTGTTTGAGTGTATCTGCCTCTGTCGCGAGTATATGTCAGATTCGTCGAGGGCAAGAGGTCATTGCCCAGACTTCTGTATCTTCTAATATATTCATATTCGTTCTATCAATATGTTTGTTTTTGCGTGAGCGTGTGAAGATGAGGTGGTTGTGATCTAAGCTGAAACATAATCATAATAAATTCTACTCTCCCCGACCAGCTTTCCTAAACATGTTAATGTTAGATACAAAGCAAATTTCTTCCCAAGCTTTCTTTTTCAAATATGTAACACCTGCATCCTATGGCTATGAACACCAGCGAAAAGTCAGTTCAACACTAAACTTTCTTTTGGCACTGTTCTAGGTTGGTATATTCACTTACAGTGTTCGTGTTGCTTATAATTTGATCCAAATGGACGAAAGATTTTCGTCGTATTTTCAATAGTCTCGTTTGTCTATTTCTTGACCTGAAATAACAAAAAGAAAAAAGCAAAACAAGATGGTCTCTTTGTATAGTCGGTTGGACGGTCTGGGCTGGGTCGGGAAGGACTTCAGGCTGTCAGAGCGGCAATTAGACTACTCTGAAGGTGTCATCGAGCTGCAGGACGTTGAGCGTGTGTCGCGTCTGTCAGAACGGGAATTCTCTGTAGTGGTGCCAGGGCGGGACTTCCTGATTCGTGCCAGAGACGCAGAAGAATGCACACAGTGGATTGAGGGCATCCGTGAGAATTTCTTGAGACTGTGCGGCTCAGAGCTGCCACCAGTGGTTTCTTTGACCGAGGATCGAGGAAATGCTGGAGGAAAGAGCGAGCGGGCCAGTGGAAAGGCGAATCTTGCCGGGATGAACAAGAACCCGATGCTCTCGTACGGTGGTGTAGCGGCGAGGGGCGCGGACAAAGATGCTGCAGCACAGATGGCAGAGAGTTTAGAGCTCTCGCCTTCTGCGAAGGATTATCTGCTACGGAGCGGTATCGTCTCAGGGTGCCTAGTGGATGCGGTAGAGCTTTTAGCTAAGGAGGGCGCACTTTGCGATGGAGCAGCTTCCAGCCAGATTCAGTTTTTGACGAAGTTCCTCGCCCAGAAAGCCGAGCGGGAGCTGATCGAGGAGCGGGAAAACAATATTGATGACCAGAGGACGGCACCGGAGTACGACGATGATAACTGGAAGTGGTACATTTTCACAGCCGAACGACGCGTGGATGCCACAAAGATCCCGAAAATCGAAATTCCGAATACCGCTTCGATGCGAGATATTTTCAAGTTCACGAGCTTTCTTCCGCACGCAATCTTGGACGCAATCAACGAGGGAAGAATCGTGAACAACCAGATCGACATGACGCCAGGCAAGCCGATGATGAATCCGGTGGTGAACACCCGCAGCGCGTGTCTGGTCTTCATCGACGCGAGTGGCTTCACGGCGATGACGGAAAAGCTGGCGAAGCAGACACGCGGTGCGGAAGAACTGGGAGGCTTCTTGAATACGTTTTTCGGAAAGTTGATTGACATTGTGGACGGATGGGGCGGCGACATCATCAAGTTCTCCGGTGATGCAGTCACCGTGCTTTTTCCCGCGGACACGGAGGAAAGCGCCCTGCACGCTCCGATCCAGGCCGCGTGCTGCTGCCAGACTATCCACGAGAAGCTTTCGTACTATCCTACGCCCGCAGAGGGTGTCTTCTTTTCCTTCCACATCGGCGTAGGTTATGGCGAGTGCACGCTGATGCAAGTCGGAGGCGTCCTGGGTCGATTTGAGTACTGCGCAACGGGTCCGGCGTTCCCTCAAATCGCGATCGCTGAGCCTATTGCCGTGTCAACGCAAACCTGCGGTAGCCCTGAATTCCTTGTGCAGTTCGATAAAAGTCTCAAGATCCTTGGCGCTAAGGAGAGCGCGCCGCGAGCAGCGACCTCCACTCCAGGCTACATGATCATGGGGAAGATGACGGACATGGATAGATTTCGACCGAAGCACGCGTACAAAGCCTTTATCTTTACTTGGTGGATCGACGAACTTGAATAGTTAGTGTAGCCGTTGCAGCTCGATTTTTTGCACTGATTTCTTCGTAGGTGAAGTAAGATAATCTTCAGAAAGTTCATCTTCAAAGACAAAGAAAAAGAAGTAGAACAAGTAAGTTAGTATGTAACCAATCTTAATGATAATATTCCCCGTTTATGTTCGCTTTCGTGTTTTTCATCTGGCCATGCCCCGAAGGTCGACAATCTATTCTAAATCTGTAGCTAACTCCAATTCGCAAGAAATTCTTGATGATTTTTCAGGTACGAGCCTAACCCGGATTTCGACGTGAGCATGTTGTCGCGGTATATTCCCATGAGCGAATTCCGGGCCATCCTCGCAGACGAGAGGATGGACGCAGAAATGCGAAAAATCTCGGTTATTTTTCTTTCTATTGCAAGCGATCGGCTTGATTGCAATACCGAGGCTGGAGTCCTGAAGACACAGATGCTCATGACGTGCTGTCAGCGTTCCTGCTATGCTTTGGAGGGTAGCGTAAATAAGTTCGTTGTTGACGATAAGGGAATGCTTCTGCTGTGTTGCTTTGGTCTGAAGCCGCTGTCCCACTTCGGCGACGATCCGGTCCGCGCTACTCTAGCTGCCATGCGGATGCTTGACACTCTTAGCGACGAAGGATGCAAAGGACAGGTGGGCGTGTCGACGGGTGTGGTCTGGTGCGGTGTGCTGGGCACGAGCAGGCGAAAAGAATACACGGTCCTAGGGGACGTCGTCAATCTGTCCGCGCGATTGATGGGAAACGCTGGAGAAATGGGCATTCTGTGCGACGAGGAGACAGCCCGCTGCCTGCAGAGGAACCGGTTCGAGGTTTTGGAGCTGGACCCTGTGAAGATGAAGGGCAAAGCAAATCCAGTTCCCGTCTTTAAACCCACCGGACGGCTGTTCAAGGAGCGACTAGCTGTGCAGGCTACCCACGTGCGCGAACGCCGCTCCTCTCGACTTTCCCAAACAAGCGCAAACGAATCGCTTTACGGCGCGTCGCAAAAGAACCCGAATGCTTCTTGTGCTGACTTCTGGCTCAACTCAACACAATACCAGCAGTTAGAAAAGGTTGTGGAAAGCCAGCTCGACCAGGGGGGCGGCGTCGTCTGCGTGACCGGCGATCCAGGTACAGGGAAACACGAAATCCTAGAGCCCCTGCGCCATCTTTCCAGACACGACCCACCATTTCTCCTCCTAGAAGGAAACGCGCTCAATCCAACACGATCGCATATGGTAATGCAGCTTGCTTTTGTTCTAATATTTTTTGCTAATGCTTATGATCCAGGGCTCAGGGCTACGGTACCCCCCCTAGCGTAGGGGGGGGTACCGGTAGCCCCGGACCCCTTTTGAAGGCGTCTGCCGGGGGTGGAAGGCCTCAAAAGGGGGCCAAGGGACCTCCTCCGCTCCCTTCCAGCTGCCTGGCTGTTCCCTACGGGCCTCCAACGTAGGTGGAAGGCTTCAAAAGGGGCACAAGGGACCGCCTGCGCTCCCTTCCATCGGAGGCCTTCCACGCCCGGCGCACTGCTGCGGTGGCGAAGCATATAGAAGGCACGTAGGGCACCGGCAGGCAGCTGGAAGGGAGCGGAGGAGGTCCCTTGGGCCCCTTTTGGCGCCTTCCACCACTAGGATCCGCGAAAATCAGCGCGGAAAAAGAGCACGCGAGCCACCCTAGACCATACCACAGGGGGAGGGTGCCGCGCAGCCCTCTACCATATATTTATCAGATTGGGGCTAACTTCTAAAAAAACATGATAAACGAGGTAAAGTAATGCGATCGCCATCATGTGGCTACGAGCACATAGTAAGTTAAATAAGTTTAGTTTTTTCCACCTGTAGGCTGCAAGTACAAGTAGCTACGGCCACTTGTTTTTTACTCCACATTATTTGTGTCTACTATGTTCTTCAAACAACATCAAAATACCAGCGACCTCCTCCACTCCACTCTCATGACCACACAAAAACCATCAGGTTTCGTTCCTTCCTTGGCAATCGATTTTCAACCAGCTGGGTGAAGCGATTCGTACAGATTTAGTGTTGATTGAAGAAATCAAGCAAAAAACCGGGAAAAGGTGCAACAGCATGACCGACATCATCAGCGGAATGATCGATGAAGAACTCGTAACATGGCTTCCGCTACTCTCCAAAGTTATGTGCTCTGTGGAGTTTGGTGATACCATTGTCAAAGCGCAGACAGACTGCGACTTGAGACACTCCGAAAGAAATAGGTCTTTTTTACTTTTTCTTGTCGCTTAATTTTGGGGATAGTTGCTTTTTAGGTTATGGCGTCGATTCTTAAGGGGTGGATAGCGACAGTGCAGCACAGAGTCGCTAACAGCATTCCTTCAGATATATTTCTTTTGATGAAAATGATTTAGAATGGCTGCTCTATTTAATAGATTGATAAATTTGATCCTTGTTGTCGTCGTCCTCAACCTCATCGTCTATCAATCACGTAATAACTTACTGACTTCTACACCAGATTGATGGATGTGTGTCTGGGTATTCTGGATGCGTATAGTCAGCGGCGGAAGATCGTTCTTCTGCTGCATCTTCAGCGTAGTGCGGCCTTCTTTGAGGACCAGGACAAGCGAACAGGAGAGTTCTCGATCGGCCTCACGAAGTACATTCTCGAACGCAAACGCCGCGCTAAAGTGCGCAACCACGGCGGCGGCTACGATCCCTCGGCGCGTGCGAACCAGAGTATCGCCGGAGACGGCATGTTGGGCATCGGCGGCGACAACAACCAAGGAGCTCTCGTGTTCGTGATGTGCAGCCGCCCTTTGCAGACGAAGTGGTTCGAGTTCGTAAAGGAGAAAGCATTCTGCATTGGAGCACTGATCGAAATGACTTACTTTGATGTGCACAAAAGCGCGGAGTACTTCAAGCATTGCCTCACGTATTGGACGCAGAAGGACTGCAGTGGCGCGCGCTTGAGCGATGAGACAACGGAGTACATCATGGACATGACGGTGGGAAACGCGTACCTGTTGAACATTTTGGCTGACCACTTCGTACGCAACAACTTCGTGCAGAACAACAAGCATGCCGCGCTTGAAGATGAGCCGAAAATTCTAGTGAAGCCGTCACAAAACTTGCATGACATTGAAGTAGACGGCATTCTGGGAATCGCGTTCACGCACTTCGATCGTCTCTCGTTCGCTGAGCAGAAGGTGCTGAAGCTGTCAGCGGCGCTCGAAATGACCACCTGGACTTGCGAGGACCTCGTGGCTGTGCAGACGTCCCACCTCCGCAAAGACCGCATCACGGGGCTGCCGGAAGGTCCCGCCGAGGTCGACGCGTGGCAGGACATGTATGACCAAACGGAGGACTGCCTGCAGCGTCTGGTGAAGAAAGCCTTGTTGCGGCAAGTAGAGCGGGATGAGCTGGAGAAGAGAGGCATTATGATCAGCGAAGACGACGAGGAATTGAACGTGGTTGCTGCGGCCGAGAACAATATGGGCATGCAGGATGGAGAGGGGCACAAAACGATGCAGACGCGCGACGAGGCCGGTGGCAGCCTTGTACTTCCGGATAGCTTGCGCTACGAATTCTCGGCAAAATTCTACCGCCTAGCGGCAGAAAAACAAGTACTTTACGCACAGCGCATGAGTACGCAGGTGGCGCACAAGACACACAAAAGCCGCACAGCCTCATTTCGGAAGAAACAGTCCACTTTGGCTAACGCACAGATCAACAATGCTATTTCTCGAAACATCAGCAACATGAACGCCATACAAGAAAGCTTAGAGGTGGGCCGTGATACCAAAGCTACTGACCACTAAAGATTCACAGAGCAACCGGGTTTGAAACAAAAAATGTTATAGATACAACAAACATCGAGTTGCTACTTGTAGCTTTATTCATGATTCACGAGGTACTACGCATGATTCAGAAAAGCACGGCGATCGCTAATCTAAATTTCGTATTACATACATGAATCCTTTTAATATTTCGCATTACACTCCTAACACATAATCAATAAGCATAGGCCACATGGGTTTCGATCTATGCCTACAAATATTTTCAGCATTTTCTTGGCTCCTAGAGAACTAACAGTATAATTGTTGTTAAAATATTTCATCCTCTTGAAAAACCCATATTGTCATGCATAGAGCATAGTAAAGTCTGATAAAATCATCGACGCTGGCATCTACGACATCGCCGGTAAAAGTACAGCACGATATCACGAAAATGAATCCTTTACTTTACGAAAATCTAGCAGTATTTTTACTAGACTTGGTGCGCACGCGTATTATAGCTGAAAAGTAGCTCCCGATTTTTCTACTTTTTTCAAAAATTATGGTCTGTGGATCTAAGCAGGCACAGTGAAATTCGTACTTCGATGATGTTGAGACATAGTCATGCAGATACATAGACAACGAGTGTTGAATTAATAGCGAAAGAAGCAAGTAAATAATTGTCGAAGTAAGCATCAAACTTTTTTTCTATTCTAGAACGAAGGCCGTAGTAGCAGTGCGGGGATCGAAGTGTATTCTTCGTTTGTTGATACGAAGGTGAATTCGCTTTTTATTATGGTGTTTATATTTTTCGATAACCAGCGACAGAAATTATGCGTTCGATCATTGGTTAAGCCACAGGCACCTCGACCTTCCCCTTCAAGCAGGATGGAAAATGGTTCGGCTGCTATCCATCGTCAGGAGCGTGCCGGTTTTCAAAAAAATGAATAACAGTAAGAATTTGACGGTCCCGACGGCGCCAGCGACAGCATTTTTTACCGCACGGAGAATGATGAAATTGAAGTCAGCCTATTTTTACCAAAGCTTGCACCGGAGGGAGCTGCAGGTGTTCTTGTCAACTCGTCACGAATGTGTGCGCGGTGTGTTGAAGCAAAATAGATTTAGAATGAAGAGGGCCTGAGGAGGAGCGATGACAGGAAAGTAAGAGCGAGCATGTACCAAAAGGTATTAGGCGTACCTGTGCCTCGAGCAAAGAACAGGACAACCGTTAACTTCAATGGAGAATCGGAGTGCGAGAAACAACTTCACGTCTACTGAAAAGTGTTTTATATCTGCACTGGCGCGATGGGTCACAGGAGGCGAATTTGGGAGAGTACCATAATTCGAAACTAAATTCTTACCTGTGAAATAGAAACTAGTGGGACATTACCTTTACCGAGCCCACACAGAGACATTGCAACTACTGAGGCTCATCTATTTGTACTCGGGAGAGGCTCATCTATCTACATTAGCGAGGAGAGGCTCATCTGTCTTTATTCGCGAGAGGCTCACCTATCTAGAAAAATGGTCACCTCTTCAATCCTTATTCCATCGAGAAATGATATCACTGGGAATTTCTACTACATCACAAGAGTGTCGAAAGTAGCCTGATAACTACTTATAATTTTCCCTTGTCGGATTATTTGAGAAACTGAGCATCGTCCTCTGTAGTTAAGAAGTAGTACATTTAAGCGACGTCGACGCATTGAGAGAGGCCGGGTGACAAGGCGTATATTACTACTTCGGAAATATATAGCAAGTTGGGCAGTTACGGTGCTACCCGAGCAATACCTGCGACGCCCCATCGAAAAGACACCACCGAACTGGTGCATTCATTCATCGTTTCAAATCACGTATAGTCAAGAGTCACTGACGAGCAGGAGACTGGGACCAGGCCCGAAAATGATAGCGAACGGCGGACAAGCTCTGGGAAGCCGTCTGGCGGTTTGTGGCGGATTGCAGGTGATGCCTTTGCTGATCCTGTGCATGGGCGGTGAGATGATTTACATTATGGTCCCACAAAACCAGGCAAGATTCTCATATTTATGTGATTCTTTCCGTTTCGGTTTCATGAAGATGTGGTAAATATAGATTGTAATGTGATCCTCCTCGTCGTCCTACTGCTACTGATTTCTTCCATCCTTGCAGTTCCACAAACAAGAAGGCCAAAGACGAGGAATATAGCACCAGCGCTAATCTAGTCTTGGAGCAACGGTTGGAGGCGCAGAAAATCGCAATGTCCAAAGGCCGAAAAGTACTCTACGACGTGATAAAGAGCATGTTTTTTCCTCGTTTTCTGCAAGAGCTGTTCAAGCCGCAGGGCATTTTCACGATGGCAAGTTGCCGACAAATCTTCGACCGCCTCGCGCATAGCAGCATCATGCGCCTGAACGAGTCAAGCATGGACAAGCTGATGGACCTCATTACCATGGGATTCAAGTGTATGAAAGGCAAATTGAAAGATTTCTAAGTATTGATAGATGATCCACATACAACGAAAAGGGAATCAAATAGAAATACTAATTATTAGAAATAAAATGACTAGAAGATGAGGAAGATCGTTCATAGCTTTTCCCTTGAGCATGTTTGTCAGATTCGGATAGAATTTTACCACATGGGCATATTTTAAGCTTATAGCCGATACTGAAGCAGTAGTAGTCACCACCCGTTCTAGCCTTGTTCATGCTTCATCCTTCACCAATTTCTCTGCTGCCACAGCGGTGAAGAGCTAGTTGACGTCACGCTGAACCATATAGCGGCTTGCAAAAGGATATGCGCAGAAAGTCCGGAACTTCTCGCGCTCGTGCAGCAGGGAGAGGCCCTCTTTCAAGCGCAATACGAGCATATGTCCATGTATGCATACCGGGAACTGAGAATGCAGGTACATCAGCATCAATTTGCATTTGCGCAGATTTTTCGTTAGATCATTCAACATGATGTACAACAGGTTACTGGATATAATCTTGTACAATTGATATTCAGATCTTTTCAGCATTGTGGTCTTGTTCGCACGCCCACGCTGCTAGTGTTTGTTTGTTTTTGAAAAATACCTTCTACTGCTGGACTTTTAGTCTCTGATTCAATGACTAAATCCTTAGCAGCTCGGTACATTTTTTCAAGACCGGAGAGTCAAAGTGAGCCTCTTCCTGCAGAACCAAACGCAGAATACAGACGGAGCCATAGTCGTCCCGTTCGGAGGGAGCTTGCCATTTAACACGTTGCCACCTGGTACATTATATTCATCTTATTTTTGTTTATATATATAATGGGCTATAACGTGGCAGCTACAATCAACGAAGGAAACAACAAGCGCGGCGCTAGGAGTACTCACTGAACTTCTAGCAATATCTTCAAGATCCGAACTCCGAAATAAGGCTGACGAATGGAGAAACACAGTGAATATCCAGAAGGGCCAAAACAATCTACAGACCACACACCGCAAGTTGCCAGCAAATAGCTACACAGTACTACACTTCCGAACTCCGTACCGCGATAGGTCGACGCCATTCGTGCAATCCAACAGCTCCTCCCGGGTTTTTGTTACTGATCAAGCAGATTTTCTGCTCGTTACTAGTGGGAAAATCATTCATCAAGTACCACCATGGTGGGAAACAGTGAGACTCGCACTGAAAAGGAAAGGAGACGAGGATGACGGAATTCTTCAAATATTTCAGAATGGGATAAGACAAGAGCAAATCCAGCACTTGGCTATTACGCCGCGAGAAATAAGGAACAAACTGCTGGCGAAGGACTCCTTCGCTTGCCTCAAGCTCAAGGAAGAGGTCGCAGTGGTAACAGCAGAGGACATCACGGAAGAAACGCCCAACGATGAGATCACCAATCAGCTACTACTAATGGATGACTTATCCCTCGTGCCGATTTTAATATCTCACAACATTCACCTGCGGAAGTCAGTAGAGTACCTTGAGAAGCTCACCTTGCAACATCCGACAATCCGACTTGTGGCATTGCAGGAAGTTATAAATCTTCTCATAGCAACAAAACAGGGAGAAATAAAGTTCAAGAAGTTCCGACTAGTGAAGCTCAAAAGTACTTCCGTCATTCCTTTTTCAACATGCGCAGCAGTAGGGATTTACCTAGTGATTCGAGCAGGCGAAGTTCTTCCACCCCCCGAGGAATGGGAAGCATTCGAGCACGTCGTCTCAATCAACAAGGAAAGCAAAAACATAGCTGACGAACAGGAAGCGGAAGGAATTTTCACAAACGAAATCAAGAGCGGCGAGATCTGCGGCTCGGTATTTAGAGTGGCTGACAAAGATGAAGGAATGCTGTGGACATGTGCAGTCCGAATCGGCGACACTTTCCGCCGCACTTCATACTTGAAAGATCCAAACAACTCGAACTTCGCAAGAGATTGCGGCTGGATCAGCGACCAAATGAGAACTATCGAAGCAAAAGTCGCGGAAATGGAAAAAGGTGCAAAAGTCGTTATATCGACTGGTGGTCTGAACCTAGACGCGCGGACTCCAGGGCGCACTCTCGAAAACAGTAGGAGGTGGCCCCGCGACGCATACGGCAGCATCTGGTTACCAAATCAGCAGCTCGGCCTGAAATCAGGTGCCCGGGAAATCGTCACAGGGATCACGCACTGGACTGATGCCGGCGGGACGATGTTGGATTCGCTCAAGACAAATCTTGCCTCCGCTACGGTCGAAAAGTATGCGGCAATCGCAGATGCTGCACACAGGCGAGCAAACAACGTCAACAAAGAGCACCGGGTAGCAAAGTACGACGCTACTGACGAAGCCGACCATGTAAAATTTCTTGGTCATCTCATCTTAGTGCTGACAGCAGACGAGGACGCAACAGAAATTCAGAAAATGCAGGAGCAATTCCGTCCAGGCAAACACAATCATCGAAAGAAAGCACTCGCCAAACGAGCATACATAACGATGGAGCAGATGAAAGATCACGGAGAAGAGATGCTAGGCTTATTCAATGAGTGCCGCATGCCGGCAAGTCGAGCTGACCGTCACGAGGCAAGAAGGCGAGGATGTCCAATAAAGGCGGCGCAGAAGGTTGATCTCTTCCAGCTGCAAAAGCGCTTTCTTCCGACAGTAAAGATCAACAGGAACCAACTCCCTGCCAGGGACGCAGTGCTGCTTGCGACAAAAAGCCTACAAGTCCAAGCCTACACACCAGAGGGGCGACCGATTCCGATACGAGAAATGGCTAAAATGGTGAACAATGTCCTGATCCAACAAAACATTGTGAAAAGGAAGACTTTGAAAAAAAGCGAACCTGTCACAAACGCCTTAGAGTACTTTGATGAAGAAAATTCCACGATTCATCTCCAGAACTTCCTCCAGGCGCAAGATCGGACAAAATCAATCAAAGCGCATTTGGCTGCTGGGGCACTTCAAGAAGCTGCTCAACTTGTGTCAGGCGCAGGAAGAGGCGCGCTGGTGGGGCAAGTGTCTGAAGTAGTAGTAGACGGGCAAGCTGTGACAGTGACAGACAAGCGTGATCTTCTCACTTCCACAATAAACTTCCACTGCGGAAAAAGTAGCTGGATTCTCGAATCGGCGGGAATAGCCACAAACTTGCGGTGGGACAAGACAAAGATCGGGAAAGTCTATGAGGAAGTACGAAACACGGCTTCCAAGTGCACTTACCGAATTAAACCAGCACAAGTCAAGCACGCACGGGCGAAATTGAGTCAAAACTTGCAAGGCCCCTCAGGATTCAGAGCCAAGATTCTAAAGGACCTTGGCGATTGGGTGGGCCAGTACCTGGCGGACGCTTACAGTGACTTGCTTGGTCAACTGATGCAAAATCCTTACCATGATGTAATCAACTTCGTCTGCACGGAACTCGAACGGATTTCCATGGGAACTCTTTTGCATAGGAAGAGCGTGACTCGAGAAGCAGGCGACATGCGTTTTGTGGTCAAGTCCTGCCCTTTCGTGCGAACATTCATGTCTATCATGGGCACAACATGGAGCGAACTTGCCGAGCGAAATGGCCCTTGCGGCAAAATATCAGTGAATGGACGCGCGGACATCTCGCTTTCGGTAGCTTCGCTTCTAATACGGCGCAAACTGATGACGCGAGGCGATAAATGCAGTGCGGTAGTACTTTCTGCGGATGCTCGACAGATGTTCAATCTCTTGGAAATCAGTCTGGTAGTGGGATTAATGCGCAGACTGAGGGCGCCGCCACAGATAATTGCAGCACATCTAGCATTCGGGGCTGAAAAACAGGCCCTGTTCACATTGAACCAGTTGACGTATAAGCTACCTTCGCACACTCGCTGCCTCCAAGGGCAACAAGATAGCATGATCACTGGGATACTCATCCTCGTCCCGTATCTTCGGATAATACAAAAGCTCATCCAAAAGGTCCAGAATGCTGATGGCTCAATTCAAGAGGAAGGCCTGGACTCAGAAATCAGTGATGCGATCAAAGAGGCCCAGCGACAGAAGGACAAAGAATTCGACTGGTCCAAGAAATACACAGAAGCCGAAGTTGGCGAGCTTTTTCGCGATGGTGTTCGGTGCCTCAACGAAATCCATAAAACTCGGAGAGAGTCGCACGATAACGAAGAAGACAGTAATGATTCGACGTGGGTATGTGTGGATGGCACACTAGTGGCGTTCCTGTTCCAAGAACGTGACGCCGAGGCAAGACGTGTGCAGAGAATCGTAAAGGGCATCGCGACGATAAAGCAGTGCACTTTCAGCGCCACTGCAGTGCTCTGTGCAACAGAAAAATGCGAATGCCTCACTCTCCCCTATGCAGATGGGACATCGGCAAGTCAGGAGCATGTGCAGGAAATCCTTAGCGCTGGCGCGGTTTACGGACGCGAACCCATGCTCCGGGACCGGTTGCAGCTTTTCGGGATTCCATATCGAGACGATTTCGAAGTAGCGATGTTAGCTGCACTCAGGTCGCGCGTTTTCAACATGGATGGAGAGACTCCTTCGCCTTTTCACGAAATCACACCTGAATGGAACCGAAATTGAGAGCCTGCTCCTAGTTGCAAGATGGCTGAGCACATCAAAAATAGTGCATCTATTACCCCTGGCCACTTTCGAGGTAACATCATACGACATCAATACCATTACGACCGCAATAGCTCGCGCAGTATCTATGTCACGGGCTAGGACTCTCGGACGCTATGCTCTTACGAATCGAGGAGTTGTGCAAGTTAAAGCCGTCAGGTTTAATCTTCTCGACAGTCTTCGGATGGGTCAGCCCGATAGCGCAGAGTCGCGCTATTTTACGTCGGCAGACAATCAAGTTTGCTGCTGCCACATCATCACGCGAAGAGCTTCGACTAGTTTTCAGTCAAACTATCGACGAGACGGAGATAGAGCTGATGGATGCCGAGGCACTCCAGATATTACGAAATCGCAAGCACGTTATCGAGAAGATTCCGAAATCTCCTCCGATCTACGGGCCGCGGCTGCCGACGCACTACATCCGTGAAAGTGCTCTGATTCTCGATCGGAAGCCGCGTGATACGCTAACGGTCCTTGCAGCAAACGAAGTTGCGTGGGCAGTATGGCTAGATCGTGTCGCAGATATTGTATGGGTCGCGGTAAAAGATACTATGAGGGCATGGCGTTTATCGCATAAAATCCTACTACGAATGCCGCACGTTGCTAAATAGAATACGGCAGACAGGTTTGGACACTCAGGACGCGCCGACAAATGCACCTGCGTGCTGCTGCAATAAGCACCCTAATGCATGCCGCACAGCTCGCGCCATCGACGCAGATTGCAGTCTTCAACATAGTGGACAACATTCATAAACGTGCAATGATTAACACTGACCTGTCAATCGCGGCGCTAACCGTGACTGCGCACCTTTTTCACTCTGCTGCCTCCAGATGGATGCAAGATCTGCCACAGACACGAACGCACAGTGGAAATGTCGAGGCCATCACTGTGGAGCTGCAGGACGATATTTGGTTATGGACGGATGAGCCTCCTCTCAAGATCAAGAAACATTGCGGGTCACTTCCGGCAGCATTAAAATCGTGCATCGACCAAATGCGAGGCGAAAAAGTCACACCTGCAAAAATTCGGGGACAAATAAAGAAAGTCCTGGACGAGTACGAAAAAGCTGAGGAAGAGAAAGTTGAACAAAGTGCAGGAGGATTATTTCTACCACTACATGAGGAAAATAAAAAGTATGAAATGAATTAAATACAAAACATCCATAGATCAAAAGACAGATAAATTTAGACACAATAGAAACAGTAAGACAACAAGCCCAGACTCAAGTTCAATCATTTAACGAAAAGCAAATAGGCTAACAACATAGGAACAACATAATAAAAGTTGACTGTTACAAGTTACCTCCAATAAGACGCTAAGATAAAAAAAAAAGAAAAAAAAAAAAACAAACAAACCACGCCACTGCACTAAACACATGCCAGATATCAAATGAAAACAGCGACTCACACTCACTGTCTGCGCGCATGATGCAACAGAAAACGCGAGACAACGCTAGAAACCCGAGTCAACGGTAATAACACGCGAAAACGTCAGGAATCCCGAAGACAACGGCAGAAACAAGGGAGAAGTATTTTGGTTTGCAAACGAGAGAGTCCAACAGTGATCAGCTGGGCCATGCGTGAAGCTTGCTGATTCAAGGCACTCGATCGTTCGCGAAAATCGAAAGAAACTCCCATAAGAGACGAAAAATAGCCCAACAGTGATCAGCTGAGCCATTCGTGAAGCTTGCTGATTCAAGGTGCGCGATCGTTCTCGACCAAAAAGATGCCATTGGCACAACAGCTGTGAAAGCAGCGCTGTCTAGGCTTGTATCCTAGGTCGCAATGAATGCCCGGACGTGTGGCCTGATATCGATTAATAAGATACCGCTCGCGTCCCGCATCGAATGCTTCGTCCCCTCGGGAAGACGTTTCATTCAGTAGAGAACTCCTCTAACCAAATTAATGTGGTGCCCTTCTTCGGGAGTGAAGTACTGTATTAAATCGTCCCGTCGACAGTTTCGAAATACTGCTCAGGGCGAAATTCCATTCCATAGACGGAGATCGATAGGCGAGCTACAACTACAAATACTCACACTAAGTAAAGCTTGTAGGTTGCTCATGTCACAAATTACATATTTATTATACATAGAAAATAAGAATGAAAAACGAAAACCGTGCTTCCTCATCAAAATCATACCAAAAACACAAAACACAACTTCAAAGTGTATACCTTTACCTGGAAAGTGTCAAAATATAACAAGAAAGCGCTTAGTATTAGTTATAGCTAGTAAGTGTCTAACCTTAGCTAGTTAGTGTCGAACTTTAGCTAGAACGTGTCGAGTCTTTTTCAGTAAGTGTCTAATTTTTAACTAGAAAGCGTTTAATTTTAACTAGAAAGTGTTCAACTTTAACTAGAACACGCCAAAGGTTAACTTGCAAGTATTGCATTTTAACTAAAAAGCGCTCAACTTTCACTAGAAGTAGAAAGTGTCGGGCTTTAACTAGCAAGTGTCGGACTTTAACTAGTAGAATGCGTCGAATTTCAACTAGAACGTGCTGAGTTTTCACTAGAATGCGCGCAGTTTTACATAAAAAGTGTGCAATTTTAACCAGAAGAGGTTAATTCTAACAAGTAGAAAATGTCAAAAACATAGTGGAGGCAAAAAGATAAGGGCAAGGAGGTGGCGGAGGCAAGGATGCGAATGCAAGGGTGTGGAGTGGAGGCCGTGGACTCAGGGATGTGAGGCCAAAAGGGTGTCGGCAAGGAGGTGGAGGTAAGGAAGGCGAAGGCAAAAAAAGACATGGGGACAGCAAGGTGGAACAAAAACGTGAGCGGCTAAAGCATGGTAAAGAAGCCCCAAGGTTTTCGCGATATGTAGTAACTAGCTATATTGTGAGAGAGCCCGGGGCGCGCGTTGGTTATGTCATGTCGAAAATCCAACGAGAATGACACACCTGGGCGAGAGCGAGACCAACGAGCTACAGCGACTTCCTTTCGCCCTCGCAGTCAGCCGACTGCTTGACGCAGACACCTTTCAACATGTTTATTTCCAAAGTTTTTTCCCATTGTTCTCTATCATCTCGTCTCTAGGCACGGTGACGTATTTGCAGCAAGATTTAAGGCAGGATATTCTAACTGGAATGGCAAGCACAGGCGATGTTTTTCAAGTCAACCCTGATAGAATAGCGCGCGTGAACCCCGGTGGGTCTTGCTACTGGAGTCTTCTTGGCACAAACCTTTATGCAAAGTCGAAGTCAACGACCGAACCAGGCGGCGCAAACACTGCCAGTAAAATCTTTTTGCAAATTAATACGAGGTTTCTTCTATGTTGATGTTCCACATCTTCCACTAGTGGACAAAGAAAGGAATTTGCCGAGGCTACTCGACAAAGAACTCACAATAACTTTTATTT
This sequence comes from Amoebophrya sp. A25, assembly GCA_905178165.1. Classification (NCBI taxonomy): domain Eukaryota; class Dinophyceae; order Syndiniales; family Amoebophryaceae; genus Amoebophrya; species Amoebophrya sp. A25. Next base: position 1,024,204 of record CAJINU010000015.1, read on the forward strand.
CCATCATCAATGTAAAAATAGTAAATGAGAGAGATAGGGTGTCAATCCTTTTCGATTCTTCGATTTCCACATCACACAGACAGTGGAAGTGCAGCGATGAGCGGACCAGAGAGCAATGAGGATAGAAAGCACGTCGCGGTGGACCAGCTAAATACGTTAGCAGGCCTTCTGCAGCCTCAAAAAGTCGAAGCAAGCGATGTGTTCCATTTCAACAACCTGTTCTCCGGCGAAAAAATGTTCGACATGGAAAACTCATCCGGTATGAAAAGAATGAAGATGATCAACATCACACTGAATCCTCTGCAGCTTCTATTAAGCCACTGAATCTGAAGACGTTCATGCAAAACTTTTAATATATTGCAAAACTTGTAAGTATGTGTCAATATCGTTTGCTCAAAACTGAGTTCAAATAATGATTTTGATTCTTTGATCTCTTTCTCTGTTGAGCACGATAGACTAGATGGAGAACGACACGGTCTTGTTCGACCTTTCTGCACTCAGGTACCTTGCAACGGAACGCAGAGGCTACGAAACACAAACCGGCTGTTTTGAAACATGCGAATGTTGGATATCAAGGAAGCATGGACACCATTCGAAAAGATTTAGATCATTCGGATGCTGGTCCAAAGACTGGTGTCAGCCAAGAAGATGCGGATCTACTCGATCTTCTAGGATAGAGATTGGGGCTTCTACATCTGCTCTGCCTCTTCTAGCTGCTTTGTTTCCAAGATTGTTCCCTATTCTACTTCTATAGATATTTGGTTCTACTTTGAATTCGCTCGATCTGTTGTTGTACTTCGTGCTCCTTGTTTTTTCACAGATCATTCAGGAGCATGAAGAGATCCATTCGATAATTCGCGTTGGAGGTTTGGCAGTGTGTAGTAGAAAGGCAGCGGTGTTGCAGTGTTGGTCCAGCTGTGTTGAGAATCGCGCGAAAAATAGAATGAAGAAATTTTTAATCCAAAAATGAAGAATGTCTTGGCAACAACAAAAGTAACCACGGCAAACATAGAATTCAACGACGAAACGCACACTGTCGTTCTTAACAAGAACGATGTTGTTCCACCGTTGACGGAGCAAATCCTTCAATGCAAGCGAAATCAGTACGGTTCAAATTCAATCTTTCATCTAAGGTGCAATATATCCCGAGGTCGTGTTGATCCATAATGAAAATCTTGACCGCAGTGCACCTGAATTGAAATCACATAATCTTCAGCTACTGCGCAAAGGCATGATGGCGAGGATTCAATCAGCAGGGAGCGCATCGCACCAGATGATAAACATGAAACTATCGTTGAAGAAATCGATGAAATTGGAGAAAATTTGAAAGTTAGAGGCCCCTTTTCTGGATATTGACTAATTACCTAGGGCCGGCTAGGTAGAGTTTTGACTTTCTCAATGAATCGGTTACGCTTCTTGTATTTTTTATATATAGGGATCAAAATCAATCATCATGATGTTGGAACTGGATGATTGGAGCCCCATTGTTCTTTTGCCTGCACTTTAAGCATTTCTAACATAGTTGTAGTTGCAGCAAGAACTAGTACAAATAGCAACTTACAACTTTTTATGTTCTTTAGTACAAGGATGATTATCAATATCAAATGAACCAATATCGTGGAGCTGCAGGAGTTTTTTGGTGATTTAGATTGATGAGGAAGCTCTCAACGTTGAAAATTTGTTCTTAGACGAGAATTGCGTTTCACGAACAAGAAGTGTGATCAGAATTCATATTTTGAACGTACTTTGAGATTGAGGTTAAAATAAACATATTGATTTTGACAGGTGATTAAGTAGCTCTTAGCTGGATTTCGAATAAGAAGGAGTGTTTATTGTCATGGAAAACTATGTCGTATCATCTGTCCAGAAATTTTGCGGTCTTCTATAAAAGGTAGACTGGCGAAGCAGTCCGGACCGACGTCTGATAGCACAGCCGCGGTGCCGCGACTTCAGATGACCTAGGCTGTCTTTCTTCGAGGCGACAAGAACCTAATCTGCGACGACACAAAAGTAGAAGTCGAGAGAAAAATCGATCTACGAATCGCATACTCACGAAATCCTGCTTCTTCAACAACTGTTGTAGCGGCTGACAACAAATTTGTGACTGGGGTCTTGTGACAACCCTCAAGCACCAGAATGAACGACACGAGCTACCGGGCAAGCGGCTCAAGCCGCGAAAACATGAACATGGAGCTGCGAGTAGGTAAGCGCTAAAAAATTCAAAAGTCGAACCTTTGTTGTAATTTATTTTCTCTTTCGCGAGGTGGAGCTCGTGATCATGTTCCTTTACCATATTTTTTTGTAAGCGTAAAAATTAAAATCAGGTAATAAGTATCGTCTGCGACACAAAATCGGCAGCGGAAGTTTTGGTGATATCTATCTCGGAGCTGATATCCAAACTGGTGAAGAGGTCGCAATCAAGCTAGAAAGCATAAAGTCACGACACCCGCAACTCTTGTATGAATCCAAACTTTACAAGATTCTCGCCGGCGGCGTTGGCATCCCCAACCTGCACTGGTATTTATTCAAGGCTCACTTCTAGTAGGTTCTTTTTCTTAATTGTTCGTAAGTACCACTGAGTACTACTCAAAGCTTAGTTGTAGTTTTTAATATGCAGCTAGCCCTACTCATTATTTCAATTTCTGTCAGCAGCCTCTACACCATGTCAATGGATGGAAAATATCGTCATTTCCAACTTGCGCACCTCAGGTACGGCGTGGAAGGTGACTACAATGTCATGGTAGTGGATTTGTTGGGACCCAGTTTGGAGGACCTCTTTTCCTTCTGTGGACGAAAGTTTTCACTTAAGACAGTGGTACTTACCTATACCGAAGGAAGATTTGTATGTACTTAAATATTTATCAGTCTATTACCACAAATTTCGTTTTACTTTTACTACAGCTGCAGTAGAAGGTGCAAACGAGTACTTCGGCATCTTCTTCATCTGGATTATGCTGGTAACCAAAAGAAAAAATACAAGCAATAGATGATTTTTGGTAGCCATCTTCGACTGTGGTTTGTTCACGGCAGTTGTACATCTCGTTTTGCCGCCTGTGGTGATCTTCTTGCCACTGCCAGCCAAATCATCAATTCTATCAGGTAATGTTGGCGGATCAAATGATCAATAGAGTGGAATACATGCACACGAAGAACTTCCTGCACCGAGATATCAAACCCGACAACTTTCTCATCGGTCTAGGTACTCCTTTCCATGATTTAGCAGAAGAAGTTACTTTCTCATAATTTCTAGGGTACCACTCGAAAGGAAATCAAATTTGTCGGACTAGAAGTAGTTTTACTTCGAACACACTGATCGTGATCGTGATCAATTCAAAAAAAAGAATCCAACCAGGTAAAAAAGCGAACATGGTTCATATCATCGATTTTGGATTGGCGAAGAAGTACCGCGACCCTAAGAGCCAGCAGCATATTCCATACCGTGAAAACAAAAATCTAACCGGTACAGCACGTTACGCGAGTATCAATACGCATCTCGGAATCGAGCAGTCTCGGCGCGATGATCTTGAAGCGGTTGGTTACGTTCTTATGTACTTCAATAGAGGATCGCTGCCGTGGCAAGGTAACTGCAACTTATGAACTTGTTCCAGTATTGGTACGTTTTGATGTAGTTGATGATCGTTCATTTTTACTTCTGCTCTAAGTCTCCCAAGTTGTACAATTTTATGGGACCGCCTTCATCAACCCGACGAGCCGATCTACTTACTATGTTTTGTACTCAACCTCCACTTGCTACTTCAGCTAATATTTATCTACCTTAACATCAATTTCAATATTCAGGATTGCGAGCCGTCGGAAAGAAGGAGAAATATGAGAAAATCATGGAAAAGAAGATGGCAACCCCAATCGAAACCCTGTGCAAGCACTTCCCGTCTGAATTTATCACTTATCTCGGCTATTGCCGAGGCCTGCGATTTGAGGACCGCCCAGATTACGCCTATCTTCGCAGACTCATGAAGGGTACAACTCAATATTAATTATGTTCTCCCCATCCCCATGGGGCCCATGTACTAGTGCTTTGCGTGGTACTGGCATCTTTATATCTGGGTTACAACCTTACAATATATACTGAGCTACCCCAACATGACCGATGAGGTCATGAAATAGAAGAAGAGCTTCAGACAAGGATATAATATGCAAGTCAACATTTGCATTATTGACGCTTTTCACATCAAACGACATTCCACTCATACCATTCTTAACTCTTTTTTCGTTTTTCCATCTGCAATCACAGATCTCTTCTGCCGGGAGCAGATTCAGTATGACTTCATCTTCGACTGGACCGTGCTGAACTATCGAACCCAGCAGCAGCAGCAACAACAGCAGCAACAAGCGCAACTGGCGGGAACGCAAGGCAACAGTACTCACTCTAACTGACGTGAACAGATTTTTTTATGATCTACAAATCATTGGAGACCATGTTCTCGCGATACTGAGTCATTTCATTTTCATGAGGATGAAGCTCTTGCTGTTGTTCATGTCGCAAAAAATTCCTTATCAGAAAAAATCATCAGTAATCGTTGCGATTTACTTATTTCCTTGTGCTTGCATTTTTACGACACTTTATTTCTCAGCAACTACAACTGCAACTAACACACACTATCCTCATCAGACGACACCACCGTCGCGTAAAAAGTTTCGCCTGGAGGTCGGTAGTGACAATCGCGCAGACGACGCCTGCAAAGAACGATGATCGTTATCTGTTGTTGATATAAATATGTCGCTTCGACGAGTTTCGTGTTGTAAATTTTTCTAGCGCTGTAAGTCCATAGCAGTCGTACATAGTCATGAAGGTCTTTGTTGTACATCAAAAAAAATGATTGAAAATGGAAAAAGTTTTCTTGTTTTTACTGTCTTCATCCCGCTCCCGATGCCCCGTATAGATATTCTTAAATATAGATCCATCTCCTAAATTCGGTCCTCACTCTCTCAGAAGTCGTATACTAGTCCTCTTCACTAAAAGAAAATCATGTTGACAACATGAAGATGAAAACAAGCGGACGGCTTTCATCATAGAACAGCATGTCTCACCTCTGTTGCTGTGGTGCCTCTGCCTGTCATCTCCGTAAACCTCAGTTGTAGAAATGATGGCGTGCTGCATGCTTGTGCGTGAAGGGCGTCGGAAAGCCTAAACCGTCATGATGCTGACGACCTTCTCGTTTGCAACAGGCAAAGGCGATTATGAAAAGAGGTAGCTTAACTCTTTCAGGATAGACTGACGAGGAGAATGCTAGGCAAGGCTCAAAAATGCCAGGAATATCAGACATACTTCGTGTTTTCTTGGTTACCATCTTCATATTACTACTTCGAGTGACTGTTCCTCTCTCTTCTTCCTAAAAAAAGTCCCTTATTTTCGTAGTCACTAACAAGCTCAAGATCTCAATCTCCTTACTCATACTCTGTTTAATCGTCGTCACAAATTAGCTCATTTTTCAGACCCAATCCACTTAGATTTTTAGAATCAATCAACAACTAGCACAAATCTTACAACAGATGGAGTGAAAAAAATGTTAAACAACAAAGAGATTGCTTGAACAATTTGGTTCTCTATTCAGGCGGAACGGCAATGTTTTTAATTATAATCTTATATATCATTTACATTTTTTTGTTGATAAATTGGTTTATCCACAGGAGTCGTTCCAAAGCCGTTAATGTCGTGCCCCGTGTTGAGTACCGCGCGGAACCCCTTACTAATGCATCGATCTTCCGCGACATGCCCTATCTCCAGATCAGCTACTGTGTAAGGTCAGACTCGTACTGAGGTGAATCTGAATGATGACGTTGAGCATAACCAAGCCACGAAAGAGAATGTAAAAGATTCTTGGAAGTAGATCATGCTTTATTGTCTTGATAGATGAAACTTTAATGCTACATAGATATGGAAAAAAATGTTTTAAGTTTAATTCATTCCTTCGGCGCGATTATTGTGAAGGCACAGGCAGGGAAAAGATGAGTAATCCATAGATATGAGAGTTTTAGTTTTGTAGTCTCCTTGATAATGATATTGACAATTGAGATTCATAGAACGGGAAAAAGTTGTACTTTCATCTGGTGAGGTCGGTTGCTGATGTAGTTATCGATGAGCGGCTGCGGTAGCATCATGCCCTTGTGCGAGTCATGACATGAGTTGTTGTTATCAATACCGATTTGGTAATTGGTCGGCTAGTATTGCCGTCGTAGTCGTGGTATATTAGACTTTTTTAGTACACGACCATTTCCTTGATCATGCACAAAGGCAGTGACCACGAGGCTCAGTGCTAGAGGAGCGACAAGCTACTGCGTGTCCCACACTTATGCATACTACAGATGCAGTTCTTGGTGTTGTTCAAATGTTAACGAACAAGATGTCCCTGGTGTTGTTCAAATGTTATCCAACATCCTGCTACGGCGCTACTCCTCGTCGACGTCCTCATGGTAGATACCATGCTGGATGATAGATACTATGGTGGAATAACATGCTGGTTTATGGGAGATGAATAAAATACAAATCTTTCTGCTCACCCACATGCCGAGTAATCGCCACCCTTGTCGTGCAGGATCTCCAGTTACATCTGTGTAGGGGAAGACATAGCACGCACATGCAACATGACCGTGTCGATGATTACGCAAGCCTTGCTTGTCGTTTGTCGACAGAGCATCAACATTGACCCCAGTTGAGTTTACTTTTCTACCATTCGGATTCGCCTGTTGGTCCTACTCTTCAACCACAAAAATCAATCAATCTTTGTTTCGACATGTAAACCTTCCGCTTTCCCAGATGCTAGGTCATCATTCTCATGCGTTCGGGACCTAACCTACAAACCAAAACCTAGGCCATTTTCTTCTACGACTTTCGTGTTTTTGTGTCGGTACGCAGGACCGAGGATCAACATGATCATAGATAGTGATAGTCCGAGCAGTCCTCCCTGCAAGGAATTTATTTGTAACAAGATGTTGCAACACAATGACAAACACAAAAGTACTTGATCACAAGGAGCGTGACCATCCGTGGTGTTCATCTGTGCTGTGCATCAATACAGGCAAAGGGAGCAGTTAACGATGGAGATTGACAGATTCAAAATCATGTACTCTCCGTGACTAGAAGGAACCCACAATGGTTTGGACCGAGGTCAACGGAGGTACTCACCTCTACAAGACGGGAAGAGGAGTACCTTGTCTAGGAGAAGCACCAGGAGTTTGTAGTGGTACGTATTTACTTGCAGCTGTTGAAGATGGAGGAATGTGAGATAGTACTAAAATAAAATCACAGCTTCCACCGAGTTGTTTGATGGCGGGTTGAAAGGATTTCGATCGAGCTGATGCGGACTACCTAGAAGCGTGCATGGAAACTACCCTCCGCATGAGATGTGTTGGAAAGATCGCAAAACAACCACTTTTATGTGAGGTGACTGAAATTAACTCCAATAAAATTCTGCTTGTTCTACAGCTTTTTACTTAATAATGATTAATGAGAAAATTTATATCTTTTCGTTTCTTAAATGATTCTGTCTCGTCATTCTATGCTTGTTGTAATCAGTCGGGTATGAATCATATTCGCGACGTGCTGCAATCACATGAGGTATTTTGTTCGTTCTTCCGCCTCTACTTGATCATAATAGAATATCGAACTGTTTCGTTGGAGGCAATAACCAATGAATAAGGGTGGCGTCTCTTCTTGGAGGAGATGACACGCTTGACCTTGTCCAATATGGATTGATGATGTTGATCGCACTACATGACAAAAATCGAAGCACGACTCACAATGATGGTCATCATTATCTTACTCTTCTTTCTTATTATTTAGTCTAAGTGTGAGACAACTGTCAAGAACATGTTGAGGATCATCCCATACATGCGGCGCAAACGTGATGTTATCAGATATTTTCGTTCATGCTTTTCCTAGTGATAATCTTTATCTTCTTGAAATGATGTTTAAACTGGCCGTACCCGCATGTTGTTGGACTGCTGACCCTACCGCGTGCTAGGCACACGCAGAGAGAAAAACCCTTGGAAAATTATTGCAGTGAGGGCAGTCGTATGATGCTATTTCGAGGACGGTCTGTAGTCTGTCTTCGTGCCATTTTCTTTTCTCACGACGCGATAACTGACACGATAAATCTGAGGACGACGCAGAAGGTGAAATAACACTGGAGGCAGATCGACGAGCGAGCATCGTCAGCATGCTCGTGGAACGTACAGATGTATCCATAGTGGAGGGGAACCAGTCGAGAGATATTTTCCGGAGCAAAGATGTCTGTAGTGGCTTTTAAATGAAGTAAGGTGAATTTTTAGTAGATAAAAGCCGCTGGCTTCAGGCTTCTTGACCATAAGGACTACCCGCAAATCTTTTAAATGAACATTGAATCGAACAAAAAAAAGTTCAGCATCTTGAATGAAGCGCGCAGGTAATTCTTCGTGTTAACGAAAAAAATGGAGCGGAGGATATAAGAAGAGAGAATAACTTTAACCGCAAAAAGGTGACTATTGATATGCTCATCGCTACTATTATAGTATGTAGTACACTGCACCATCTGGGAGTATCTAGTCCATCTTTGTTCTTGGAGATGCTTATGTATGCGACGTTACCAAGTCGAGTTCTTTGAAGTACATGAGTATGCTAGTGCTCATTGATAATTGTTTGGATCATGCGATGGAACTTCTACGATGATGGTTAACAAACGTTGAAGAATGAAAAATATTATCGAAGACGAAATACTACTGTATTAAAGCTCATGCTCATCCCCATCCGCGCCGCAAAATTAAAATGACGGTCTCTGGTGTTTATGTCTTCGAGCGTTCTAGCGGCTTCCTGCGATTCGAGCGAAAACTCGCTAGTGCGGGCCTCGGCGGGCATGACAGCTCGACGTCACGTGCGTTGACAATTGATATTGGACGAGATCGAACGATTTCGCAGTTACAACACGTACAAGAACCAAGTAGCGCCTATGCAGCAACAAATACGAGCAGCAAGAGAGCAGATGAGGAGGTGCTTGAATTGGATGATCCTGTGAAATTGTGCATGCAGCTCTTTGTTTTCCAGAATTTCGCGGATGCAGCTGGTCTCGGACTTCTCAACTGCGCTGGTTCGGTTTGTTTGCGCGTCGCTGGGGAACTGGCGGTCGCGGTCACAGGTGGCCAAGAAGCGCATCGATGTCGCATTACCAACACGCTGGTTGAAGACATACGGCACAAGGAGTTGTCTGCTGCAGGAAGTTCGAATGTTAGACTTGGAGTGACGCCAAGGGATGATCTACGAGTAGAAGATGAACACCTCCAGGGCAGTGGCAAACTTGGTCGACGAACACACGCACCAGAGGAAACCACGACTTGCCTTTCAAGTCGAACAGTCTCCAAAGAGGACGGACAGGCAGTGGCGGAGGACGAGAAGCACAGTGTGCGCAATTTTGTGGATGAACCAAAAAAGGAAAGTGGCTCGGCCGCTGTAGTGATGAGGGCTCCTCGCTCATCCCGTCGACGCTTACAATCGGCCAACGCAAATGGTGTTTCGCGGAAGTTTCTATCCCGGCGTCTGCGCATTGCTCTCAGTGATCTCCTCCTCGAGGAACTATTTGATGCCCAAGTTTGTGTGAACGGAGACTTAGAATGGATGTTATTCGTTATAGTCGAAAGCATCGAAGAGGAGACCAACGGCGGCGCAGTCATTCTTGGTGGACAGACAACTGCAAGAAGCACGACGCAAGTGGTGGCGCCACCAAGAAATGGGAAGGGAGATGCCGCCGCCCATTTTGGTCCTAGTGCTAGCCCTCCTCAAACCCTTGCGAATGCTGCTGGTGACAACAGCTTGTTACTCAATATGCTCACCGGCTTGGAACGCACCGAGGAGCAGCCGCCGTCTACTGGAGCTCATGTCGTGACGCACGCACCTCCTGCTCGCAAAGGAGATGATGATCATGCAGGAAGACATCAACAAGTCGCAAATAGCGCTGCTGGACGAGCACCTAGGATGGTCGGAACGCGGGCACAGCACTCCAGAGTATGGCGCCTCCCCTGTTTCTCGTTCCAGCCGAGACAACGGGCCTCCAATCGAAGCATCGTTACAGGGCGACTGGCGGCCGCGCAAGGCGATGACGCAGGAAATATATCCGCAAGGGAGACTCCCTCAGCTTCAGGTGGCAACGATCTTGTGACCGCATTTATTCCCGAACCTGCTGCAAGAGCTAATCAACACGAAACGAGAGTTGATCAAAATGTTGCGCGAGGTGGGGCAGATCAACAGCCAGGACAAGACGTTGCGAACCAAGGTTCCCAGCATCGAAAACAGATGGCCCATGATCAACTCAACGGAGTACGCGTTTTACGACTTTCGGAGCCTGACTACCAGCACCAAGGAGCCAGCGAAGCGGCCGCTGCGTTCTTACTGCATCGCGAAGATACAACAGAAAACAAGGGTGGCAGCAATCTACCTTTAGTCGAAGGTTCTGAGACTCAAAAAAGTCGCGAGCAACAAGCGGGGCTAGCAGCTATGACTCGCGCTGTCCCATTTGGTGCGAACCCTACTCCAGTCAGCGCCGCTGTCGGTAATATAGAAACCAAAGTGCCTGCATTCAATAAGAACAGAGATGAGGACCAAAGCGATCACTTCGTTTCCGGTTCTGGTCGTCTCATGAAGCACACGCAGAAAAACTCTCTCCGACCGCAGAGCTTACCAGATGTCCAGTGCCTTGTAGCCGTTGCCTTGGAAAAAGTCAAAACGAATCCGATTGCTGAAAATGACGAGGACGACCCCGCAACTCCGTTTCGCTATCTTTGCGTATCTGATACACGGTTAAGGCAACTTGATGAGCTGCCCGTTCCTGCGGGAGGTCACTCTACTATGGGTCACACGTCGAGGTCTGAAGTGGACGAGATAACAACAAATGATCTTGGTCAACTCTCACACCAGGGAGGGATCGAGAATGGTCGTTACAATACAGCTAATGCTGCAGCAAGTGGTGCAAGCACAGCATCACGGGGTACAACAGAGGGCACTAGCACTAGAGCAAATAGACGGAAACTACGGGCGTTAACGAAGATGCCAACAATTCATTGCGTAATTGGTAGTAGGCAACCACAAACCGAGAACGCGTGTCTCGCTAATGACTCAGGCACTACCCCTAGGACATCTATTATAGTCTTTTCGTCTCACATGCTGGATGTCGGAGTCCAAGAGTGGACGAAGTTTCAAGACTGCGAACGCCATATGCTTGACAAGACTTGACAGTGCTTTTTATCCTTCTTGTCTCCACAGCGGGCTCGCCTAGCGAGTGAGCGCGTACACTTTTTCGCGCTGTGTTCACCATTAGGCAAGTATAGACCAATGGCTTAGAGAGATACAGACATCATTCTTGCTGCTTTTGCTATTCATGTTGTAATACTCGCAAAAGTTTTCATTAGAGGAATTCCTGTATGGTTTAGATGTCGTGCGAAATTTCTCCTGTCCCCTTCTTCGCATCGGTGACTTGAATCACAGACTGTCATGTCCTGTATCGGTGACCACTTCACTAAGAGGGAGAATCAAAAGATCCTTATTATTGTTCTTTGATGCACAGGAACAAACGAGTAATTATACTGGTGCAAGAATTTGAATTTCTTGCATTTCTGAAGCTGTGGAGCGAAATGACGACATCAAGCACACTTAAAAGGAATAATCGGTTGATTTATATCGGTTCTGCTACTTCGGAGAAGCGGCGCATTGTTGCCTCTGTTTTCAAAAATCATCACCCCAACATCAACTTTAGCACCTCACACACGACTAGTTCTCGTCTTCTTAATGTTGCCATTGAAATAAATTTTTGATGTGCTGCAAACCACTTCTTAGTAATATCATGTTATTTAATATCCTCGGATGTTCACATTCACATTCTCCAATAAATATTATGTTAACATTTGCGATCATCTTTTATGAAATATTGAAGAAGCGTCCTCCTGCGCGGCAGAGACGTAGTTAGGAGAATACATATTCATATTTATTGTACCTAAGAGTACCTCTACCTAGGGCAATAAATAGTAACGTGCGCCGACCTACCGAGGCAGTCTGTCATTGAAAAGGTAAAAATATTAACGTACCACGCGAAGGCGAACAACAACAAGTAGGAAGGCGATGAATCAGTTTGCCTTATAGTCCTTGTCTTGAAAATATAATAGCGATATTTCGCTTTCATATCCACGAAAAGCACAACTAAGAAGAACAAGATGGCGTGGTGTTGTTCTTCGTGGGCGTGGGTGGCCGTTCTGGGGGGCTTCCTCGTACTCGTCGGTGCGAGTCTGCCGTTCATTCAGCATATGGCAAAGGACCGATTGGCGAACATCCGGAATAGTGATGGCAGTGTTCTTCGGGTCGAGGAGCAAAAGATTTGGGCGCTGCGCCGCATCGCGTTCGTCGTCCTGCTGGTGACGGGTACTCAATGGCTAGGAGCGGCGCTCCGCACGCCTATTTTCCAAGAGTACGTATCAGTGGAGAGTGAACGGGTGGCCAGGGAATACTCAGTGTGGAGCATTATCCCGTTGATCCTTTTCTACAACGTGCTCACCTCCATCTCACGCCCGCAAACACTCGTCTACCGAATCTCCTATGCCTATGGAGCCGCACTACTCGTATTTCTAATTTTTGACATTAAAAGAGTTTTAATGGCCAAAATATTTGGGAGGGGTTTTTGGATGGATTATTGGGAGGAGAGGGGTCAACCCCCTTCCCACCTTCCTCGCCAGATCGGAAGCGGCAACGCTTGAAAGCCTCAAAGAAAGCGGCGCAAAGACCGGCACCGCATTGGTGTGATTGGCGTCTCGCAGCTCCTCCTTGTGAGTGTGTGGCCGGAGGTCGCGAGCGAGGAACCTCGAGGGGGCCCAACCTGCTGGCAACACCTTCGCACCCCTCTCGCCAAATGATTACTGCGCGGCGCCGCGCGGAGGGAGGCAGAAAAACGGGCGAAAGTAAGAGCCGGCCACACGGGTGCGAAGCCAAAGCCGCAGGCGTGCGATTAGGTCCGCGCCCGCGCGGACACCCCTCGAGGGGAGTGTGGCTGGAGGTTGCGGGCGGTGAATCTTGCCAAGAAACTAGGCGCCCACCCTCTGGCAACCCCCTCAGGCCCTCCGCGCCCGATCACAGCCGCCAGCGTGAGGGGGCCGCAAATAGTTCCAGCCTCGGGGCTGATCTTGTGGCGTTTCTCTAAGAGGAAAACCGCGGAAGGGCGGGACTGGCAACGCTCACAGCTGATAAATATGCCCCACGCGGGCCTTTAGCTTTTTGCGGGGTCTAGCTGCATGGGAGGAATCACCTCAAGCGCGGGACTTTGGTGGCGGCGCCGTGCCAGTTCGGTGGGCTCTGTTGCTTTTCATCTTGCGGGGGCCGTGGCATGTTTGTGGGGCTTTGCTGTAGCTTTTGGGCTTGCTCGTGCTGTATTGGGGTGGGGTGGTCGCGCGGTGTTTGGGGGGCCTGGCTGGGCTGCTTTCGGGGGTTGTTTTTCTCGTGCTGTGTTTGGGGGGTTTTGTCAGGCTGCGTCGCAGGGGTCTTATTGCGCGGGGGGGGGCGTGGTGTGTTTAGAGGTCGCGGCGTCTATGTTTGGGGGGATCGTGGTGCGCTTGTTGGGGTCGCGCTGTGTTTGCGGGGGTTCGTGCTGCGTGTTTTGGGGGTTCGTGGCATTTCTAGGGGGGTTGTGGTGTATGTCGAGGGTGATGTGGTTTTGAGGGGTGGGGGGGTCGTGGTTTGCTTGGCGGGTCGCAGAGCATTGGGGGGTCGCTTTGTGTTTTAGGGGTCGTGCGGTGCTTCCTTCGGGGGTTTATTTTGTCCCTGAGGGGCCACGCAGTGCTTAGGGGTTGGCTCGGGCTGTGGCTGCTTAAGAAGTCGGGCCTTGCCTTGCGGGACTGTGCCGCGCTTAGGGGTTACGCTTACGCGGCGGGGCTTTGGGGGTCGTGCGGTGTCTGGGGGGTTGCGTAGTGTCTTGGCGGCTGTCTGCGGTGTGGACGGGTCGTGCTGTATGCTCCAGGAGGCCCTCTTCAGAGGCGCACGGGGCCAAATATCTCAAACTTTCAATGGAGGAGCTGAGGGAGGCTCCGCCGAATTCTCCAGCGTTCCCACTTCGCGCGCGCGGTCTCCTTGGCTACCAAGGCCGTGGCTTTTTCAAGTGTGCAGCTTGGAAACCCTTCAAAGGTCGGGGCTTTTCAACCAATCAACAACCAGCGCAAGACCTTGCGCGCCGCGTCGGCTTATCGCGGTGCGGCTGCGAAGGCGTAGGACCATGGAGGCAGCAGGCGCGCGCGTGGTCTCTTTGGCTTCCAAAGCCGCGCCTTCTTCAGGTGTTTAACTTGAAAACCCTTCAAAGAAAGGGCAGGGCTCTTCAACCAATCAACAACCAGGGCAAGAGCCTCCGCCGCCGCGTCGGCTTATCGCGGTGCGGCTGCGATGCCGCAGGGCCATGGAGGTGGCAGGCGTGCGCGCGCTGTCTCCTTGGCTTCCAAAGCTGTGGCCTTTTCACGTGTTCAACTTGAAAACTTTGCAAAAGTCGGGGCTTTTTAACCAAGCAAGACCAACAACCAGCGCCAGAGGCTTCGTCGCCGCGTCGACTTATCGGGGGGCGGCTGCGAAGCCGCAGGGCCATGGATTCAGCAGGCGCGCGCGCGGTCTCCTGGGTCTCAAACAAAGCCGCGACTTTTTCAGGTGTTCGCTCAACTTCACTCGGAAACCCTTCAAAAGTCGGGGCTTTTCTTCAGCCAATCGGCAACCAGCGAAGGGCGTTCGGCTTCGGTTCTGAGGGGGCGGGAAGCTTTGGAATCTGGTGGGGGTTTGCCTTGCCTCGCGATGAGATTCTCGAAAAGCAACGCGCTTCTGGTTGGTTTTCTTGTGCGCTTCTATAGAGGGCGGCCACGATCTTGAGGGGCTGCGCTTTTTAGCGGGGGCTACGTTGTTCCGGGGGGGTCTTGTTGGGCCCTGGGGGCAGTGCGGTGCTGCTTTTTCAAGCGCTAGCTTTTTTTTGCGGGCCGCTTTTTCCTTGCGGGTCATGCTGTGTCGGAGTGGTCGCGGGGTGTTGGGGGTGTCTGCGTGGTGGTGTGTCTGGGGGACCATGCTGAGCTTGAGACTCTGGGGGGCCATGCGGTGTCTTGGAGGGGGGACGTTTTTACTTCGGGGCCATGTGGTGTTTAGGCGGTTGCGGGTTTGTTATTGTTTGGTGAATGGTCGTGAGGTGTCTGGGGAATTGTGGCGTGCCTGGGGGGTCGTCGTGGCGTGTTCGGGGGCTGGGTTACGCTTTCTTTCAGTTTCACCGTTTGGGGCCGCTGTGTGTGGGCGCGTGGCCGCGGTGGGTTTCAAGGGTCACGTCGTGCCCTGGGGGCCGTCGAGGGTCTTGGCGGTCGTGCTAGCTGCACGGCTGGGGGGGGTCATGCGGTGTCTAGGGGCCGTGCTCTGTTTTGGGGGCCATGACGTGACATCTTTGGGGTCGTGTAAGTAGATATGTTGATGTTCGGCTTCGGCAGGTGGTCGGGCCATGCTGCGGGGGATGGTGGTGCGCTGGGGGGTCGTGGTGTCTGCGTCTCGGGGGTCACTTTCTTTGTGTCCCGGATGGTGTTGCGCTGGGGGGCCGCGGTTGGGGGGCTTTGTTGTGCAGTGAGTTCGGGGGGCCGTGTGGTGCCAGGGTGGCCGTAGTGTGCTTGGGGGTCCGTGGTGTTAGGGGGGTGATGTTGTTTCTAGGGGGCCGTGCTGTTTTTTGGGGGTGGTCATGTGGTGGCTTCACTTAGGATAGGGGCCGGGCTTTCCCTTCGGGGTCATACTTTTATTTTCTCCAGGTAGTCACGTGTTGCGTCTGCGTGGTCGCAGTCAGTGAGATTTGAGGGGGTCATGGTGTGTCGTTGGGGTAATGGTGAGTCATAGTAGGCGGGGCGCTTTGCTTTTGTGATCGTGCTGCGTTTTGGTGGCCATGCGGCTGCGCTTTGGTGGTCAACATGTGAGGCATTAGCATGGCTTGCTTTTGCCTGGGGGTCATGCTGTGTTATGGTGGTCGCGGTGTGTTTGGGGGGTCGTGGTGTGTCTTGGTCGTCGTTGTGGCGTGTTCGGGGCGGTGGTATCGTGCTTTTCGGGGTCTTGCTGTGTTTTGGGGTCCATCTCCATGTTGTGCCGGGGGTGCATTGCTGCGCCTTGTTGGGTCTGTGCTGTGTTTTGGAGGGCATGGTGTGTCTTAGTGGTCGTGTTTTGTTTTGGGGTCCACCTTGCGCCCGGGGGTCGTGCTGCGTTTTTGGGGCTCTCTTGAGTTTTCGGGCTTGTCGTTGTTATGCGGCGTCTTTGGGGTCGTGGGGTGGTATTGGGGGATCGTGGTGCCCCTTCGGCTTCGGGTCGTGTTGTTTCTAGGGGGCTGCGTTGTGTGGGGGGGACGTGTTGTGTTTTGGGGTCGTGCTACGTCTTAGGGGTTGCGCGTGGTCTTGGGGTCAGGTGGTGCCGGGGGGGTCCGTCGTGGGGTGCTTCGAGGGGACTGCGGTGCCCCCTTGGAGTTATGGGGCCGCGCTGTGTCCGTGGGGCTGGGGCCGTGCTGAGTTTTCAGGTCTTGCTGTGTTTTGGGGGCCGCGCTGATTTTTGGAGCCATGCGGTGCGTCTGGGGGGCGGTGAGGCGCTTGGGGGGGATCGTGGTGCATCTTAGGGCCATGCCTTTTTTAGCAGGGGGGTCGCGTTGTGTCTCGCTCTCGGCCTCGGGGGTCGTGTGTTGTCTGCGGGGTTGCTTTGTGTTTTGGGGACCCGTCTGTAATTTTTTCGGCTGGGCGGGGGGTCACGCTGTGCCCCAGGGGTCGCGCTCGTGCTGTGTTTCCTTTTGGGAGCCTTAGTGTGTTCTTGCTTGGGGGGGCCGTGGCGTGTCTGGGTGGTCGTGGTGTCTTTGGGTGATCGTGGGGTGCTAGTTTGGGGAGCCGTGTTGTCTTTGGGGCCTCATGTATTGCCTAGGGGGCGCGCTGTGTTTCGGGGTCTGTCGTGCTCGCTGTGAGTGTTTAGGGGGTGGGCCGTGTTGTGTTTGGGCTTGGGGGGGCCGTGGGGTATTTTGGGGGCTCGCTGAGGTGGGATGGGCAGTCCCAGCTCGCTGAGCCAAAGAACGAGCCTGGGGACAGCTAGTTTTTGGCGAGATTGCGGGCAGCTCAGACCGGACTGACAGGCCCGAGCGGCCAAAGCTGGCAAACTCTGTGCGCAAGCTGGGTGGGGCCAGCGAGGACGGGCAGGGCGCCAGGGCTTCGGCAGGCTCATCGATGTCGAGCGCCTTCTGCGGCATTGGCAACATTCCCGGCGCGTGTGTGTTCTCTTGGCGCGTCTCAATGGCGTGCGACATTCCGCGCGTAAGGGTTCTGGATCGGTTGCATGGGCTGCTTCGGTCTTTGTTCTGTCTTCTTCATCATCTCACTCGACGGCGGGCGGCCGCCAGGCGGCGGGCGTTCTGTGCCCGTGCTTTCTTTGTCTTTGGGGTTCAGCCGCTTTTTTTTTCCTTCTCTTATATACTTATTTCTATTTTTTCTTTGTGGTTGTGCTGTAGTAAGTTATCAACGAGGGGCCGCCCACGGGGCGACCCCGGTTTCTTGTATTAAATATATGGACAATCATGTTTAATTTTTTGACATGTACAAATGCATTTTTTTTATTCGCTTTATTGTTTCCTGTTATAGAAGTATTACATCTACAATCAACATGGTGGGCTGCATTAATTCTTAAGCAGAATATAGGCGTGCTGGTACGTTTGTTATGTCCTTCTTGCTCTGTTGTTCGTTGCTCCTTTACGCCGAGGGAACACCGTCCGAGACTCCTCTGCCTCTAGTGCGATAACCATGCTCTTCATTACGACATCGATATCTTCGGGATGCTGGTACTTACAATGTCGACAATAACAGCACGGAAATCCACGACCACGACAGGTACTGGCGTTGTACATCGCGCGGCTCGATGCAAACGGCGGCAAGAACGGGGTGCGTGCATTCGATGATCCTGATGGAGGGCAGTATCATGGCTGCTTGTGGAGCGTAACTTTTCGTCATTTCATGTTGTACCTCTTTTTTCTGGTGGTCGAGACGAGATCTGTGATCCTGAACGGCATGGTCATGTCCTTTCTGCAACTGTACATGGGTGCAACCAATAAAACGTTTTCTGTCGCTGTCTTCGCCTTCATGAACTTCTGGCAGCAGATAGGAATCATGACGTTTCTCTTTGGCGGAAGCATCAGTCGCTACATGAGCATCGATGTCGGGGACGGCGCCGCGATCTCTGGGTCAGTCGTGCTCACCATTGGGATAGCGGTCTTCACGTTCCTGATTGCCGAACTCTCCGTGCCTGCCTACGACGCTCTCGAGATGCTAAAACTTCGGGAGGAGGCCGAAAATCCTGACCTACCACCGGAGGCCCGCGCTGGAGGTCTGCAGAGTCAAGCAAAAACTGCGACATACAGTTATGGTGCAGCGGGCTCGCAGACGTCAACGCTGATCCCCGGCAGCGCACGCGGAACGGTCAGCAATATGCCAGGACTAAACCGCGATATGAATGCCGCAGACGCCGAGCCTGCAGCAGCGCTGCAGCCGTTTGGAGCCGGCAGAACAATTGCTGGTAGCAGCAGCGCTCGCATGTCCTACAGCGCTCGTGCTCGAGGCGCGTCTTTCGAGAGAGAACAGCAAACAAACATTAAGGCACGAAAGAGGTCTATTAAGCTATCGGATAGATACGTGTGGATCTCTATCCGAGAACAGGTTGACATGTGTTGATAATAAATTTGAAGCATATGAAGCATATAAAGAAAAGCTCAAGAATTGTCGATCTCTAAAGAATGCCTGTACGGCGGTCTCGTGCAGAACCATTCGCAGGGAGCTTATGGTCCCTTACCCACCGATGGGATGGAAGCGAACAAGGACGATGCCGTAAACACTGGAGAGCTTGGCGCTGCAGGAGACCGTCTGGAACAAGACGGAGGTGGTGTCGATGGTAATAATTTCGGGAACAGGCTGAATCACCACGACTCCTCTAGCGAAACGAAGAGGGACGAACCTGTGTCCGCGATGGACCGAGTGAGCTCTCAGTTGTCTTCATTACACGCTTACATCGTCAAAATGGGTTTATCTTCGGGCGCATCGCTGGACAAGGAGACGCTTGCCGGGGGAGACGTACACAAGACGACTCTGACGACAAAATCCAAGTTCTGGAGCGCCCTTAAGCAACAGGGTTATAGCAGTGTAGAGGGCTTACTGCTCCTGCTGAGCCACAGCTACGTGTTCTTGCTATTCATAGTAAGCTACAGCAACCTCCCGATTCGGCAGATGATAGACATCCAACTCGCTGTGATTCTCGCGCATATTTATCCCTGTCCGCCAGATGGCGGAGACTCGCTTTCAGGTTTATGGAAGATGACAAGCTTTCTGCACACTGATTTTTGTTTTTTTAAAGTTCTCCTCTTACCTGTTCTAGAAGTTTCACCAGATGAAAAATGAGAATCAGGTTGTTCTCGTAGTATTTTTTGGGCGTGATGGAAGTCGTGTGTATCTATTGCCATACTTCTAGTTCCCGCATATTCCAAAACCAATGTCCCTCGTCTCTCCCTTCATCGTTGCCAAGCTGCTCGCATATGAAAGACGAAAAGCTGACGTTGATGACGGCATGTGGTCTTTTTGCCGGTGCGTTGAACGCAGTGGTTAACGTCGTTTGCACACAGCAGCTAGTGAAGAAATTGGGCGTAAAATTCACGCTAGTTCTGAACCCGCTACTTGCTCTGCTCACACTTTTCGTTTTCGTCTTCTCCGAAGGGTGCTCAATGCACCATAGCTGGGTACAAGTAAACGACTCGGCACATTTCAGCTACACTGAGAGCTTTGTGCCATGGAATGATCGCGCAAGTGCCAAAGATGGAGCGGTACGACAAGCTTTAGAACGCATTTCTTCGAAGACGAAGCAAAAATACACTTTCACGCAATTTTTAACTCCATGGACTAGAAGTAGACCTCATGAATTTGAAATTGTACCTCCTGTTGTACTTCTACGTAGAGCACGAGATGAATTACTTCTGAGTTTGATGTTGATGAACTCGGACCTGTTGCATTCTCTCTCTGGTGCTCGCCGCAGCGAATTCTACTTTCGCAACTTTTTATTCTTCAGGTAAACCGGTTGACTGAAATATCCAAGCGTGGTGGTGTCGTCGAGTTTGCACCAGGTGGTGTGAACTCGTACAACGGTCGTGTGGTCGCTTATGAGTGGGCCAAGCATCTCGAGCCGCAGCAAGTCTTCGCACCCGTGGGTCCTCCACCAAAAGGCCCGCAACAAGTGGGTCAGAAGGAAGCGGGAGCTGCTGGAGATCAGAAAGATGGCAAGGATTTTTTGCCGTTGGTAGATGCTGAAGGGCGTGCAAACTACGAAATCTTAACGCATCTTCAGCAGGACGCTACAAATCTTAATGGATGCGCGCAACTGTGCAGCAAGCACTACCACGATTGCGAGTACCTTACTTTCAACACTGCAAGCGGGAAATGCACCATGTTCGGAAAAACGCGACTGTCTGACCGCGCAAAAGCAGTGCACCAACCTCTCGACCAAGCTGTGTGGGCGGGCACTGGGCAAGGGTACTACACGATTGGTTCACCCAGAACGTTCGAGCAGGTCGCAGCGGAGGTCCAGAGAGGAGGGGGTGGCGCGCTTGTCATCGTCATGAACCGATCGGTGAATCAAGTCAAAGAAAGCCAAAAACCAGGTATTAGTAGAACTTATGAAGTTCATCATGTGAAAATATATTGTAACGCGTTTTCAACTACAAATCTGCTATTCACCGTTTCACAAAAAAAAGTTTTCAGTATATGTGAGTCCAGTCTTTTTTAGCAAAACTAGAACACGACAAATGAAGCCAATCCCAATCTAAACGAAATGAACAGACGGAACACCAACTGCGGAAGCAGAGTCGTTGACGATCTTGACAGCGATCATCCCAACGAGATCATGGAGTGATGAGCTCGCCCATGGAAAAAACCTTGAGAGTATGGAACGCATGCGTGGCAACACTTGGGGTCTCTCCGCCTTTCAGCGATACATATTTATCGCAATATTTTGGATGCTTTGGTCCGCGGTCCACTTCTCAGTGTGCAATCCAACTATCGCTCTGCTGACTTTGAGAACAACGGCTAAAGTAAAAGTCAAGGCCAAGAGTTGGAGCAACAGGTACAAATGTTGCTTATTTTCGGGATTATGACAAGAATTATCTTCACAATGATATTCGTAGGTTAGACTATCTATTCTTCCTTGATGAGTATCACGATGATAGCTGCAGAAGTCAAGTGCAAAGTACTGCTAGTGCAACTCGTCCTTGTAGTAAAATACACAAGAACTCAATTTTGAATCCTGTCCTCCTCCTCGTTTGCTTGGAGCATTGTCGTTGTCCGTCTCTTCTCTACCAGTTTCGGGAACAACCTGATGAAGATGCTGGGCAATCGAGGAAACAACATTTTCAATGTGCCGCTCTTCATGGCGGTGCCGTCCTTGATTGGCGGATGCAGCTGGATCCTGTTCTGGCTCGTTTGTGCTATGGTGTTGGGTTCCATGTATCAAGGGCTGGAAGAGCGCGACGAGTATGTCGGTGCGGATCCTGTCTACATGGACCCTGAGGAGAGCGTGAGTGAGGCAGGAGACCCAGCTGACGGCAGGCGCGGAGACAACGCGTCGGGAACTCTGATGAGACGCAGCACGAATTGATGCATAGATACTATATGATTAAACAAGTGGTGTACTTGGTTATGGTTAGAACAATTATAGGCATCATATTTCGTCGAAATGCAGACATTCCTAATTTACATGTAATAAAGGCAGGCTGTTGCTAGAGACCCCAGTAACCCTCTGAATAGAAGTAAAAGTGCAACAAGTTGTGGTGAACGACACGTCATCAGCATAAGGATCAGGTATATTTCATGCTATCACACGTTCATATTTAAACACAGATTTAGATTTAGAACGTTGCAAAATAGAAAGACACGATACTCATACGCATAGTCTGTACTGGGTCACGAAATAAGTATGTAGTAGTTTTGCGCTAATCATAATCCTTATCATGACTAATAGTTGCAAGTGAACTGCTCGAACGAAAGAGTTAGTAGCTCAGTATCAAACGCGAACACGAACTGCAGTAGCAGTCCAACTTCAAAAAGTAAATCATTTACTAGCGATAGCAAACAAGTTCGAAGAACTACAAACGTTGTTTTTCGTTTAATGTTACGTATTTAGAGGGATAAGCTTGAGTTCTCGACCGTAGTTCGTGAAATTAAAAAACTAAATAAGCGCCGGGAGTACCTTCATCGTATCTGCTGTTGGTGCTTAGTGTCTTGTTCTTTTGAAAATAACAAGGGTGACAGTGAGTCAGGTATGATCTGCAAGAAATGACCTATCATAGCGCAGGACATTATTGGGATCACAAGTTTAGCCTAGAGGCGAATGAATTTGAAGACCAACTAGAATCATAGAAGCACTCATAGCAAGCAAGTTACCATCTATCGTAAGAGAACGACCAGTAACATGAACTGGAACGCCAGTTTTACTCCAAACGTGATCCTTCTTCATCACTACGGAATTGCTTCATGCTTGCAGTACCCCTGGCACAAAAATTTGAGCTTTCCCCAGAGTGAAACGACTTCGAAGCTTCAAGCGGAAAACATACTTAAGGTTAAGCGAAAAAGTATTCTTGTGCAGTGTTGCTCTTGCTCTACGTGACCTCCACGTATTTTGCTTCACTCTGTCACTGAAAAATAATAGACAGCAACGGTTCTCCTTCTCTCCGATTATCGCGTCTTTCTTTTTTTTCTGATAATTTGACGGACGATTCGAGAGACAAGATCGTAATACCGAGCACAAAATTTGTAAGGTAGATGAGACAAGAGCGAGGGACAAAGATCGAGGTGAATAAGAAAGAAGTAGTTCTTTCAGTGGAATAATAATCCTGAAGTTGAATGAAATGAGAAGCAGCGACTGACGATCGATGAATTGATTGATGCTGCCACATCTGTTCTGCGTTCTTCTGCAGCGCATAATAAATCGGTCATGCAGCCTAGATGGTGCATAGAGGGCGTGATACATCCAAAAAACTGCAATTGAAGATGATTAAGCTTGGTAGTCCTTCTGAGGCTGCGCATATCCGCTTGAGTATGCAAGTAAAACTGTGGACGGCGGATCAAATCCTATCCTATCCTATATAGTTCACTCTGGTCCCCATCGTCCTGGCTAAAGGATCTGAAGTTAAAAAGGTTGGTGATCGGATTCGCTTGAATACTGATGGTGATCTCATGAACGGCGCACCGTTGTAGAGATGGATTTCTTTGCTCATAATAAAACCAAAATAGAATGCAATTATAGTTAAAATATTAATGATTTTTCTTTTTCGCTTCTTCTACATACATAGGTGGATCGCCCCCGATCGACAACAAATTATATTACTAAGAACGGGGCAGCGATGCCGTCACCAGCTTGGATTGAAAATGTACCTGTTAAACAGCCTGAAAATCTTCTGCCTCTGCTGAAAAATTGCAAGAGCAGTTTAATGACGACGACGACACCGAGTAGACACTAGAAGACGACAGGCTTATCTTCACATGGGTCAAGTGCAAGTGCTTTTCTTGATTGCCAAGGACCTATGATAATTCTACCTCAAGAACATGATCATCCTGCTGCTACTCAATTATGCGATCTATGGCCACAGTCCAACTGGGACGGGAAACGAATGATTTTTATTCTCCACCCAGTACTATGCCTATGATGGTGATCGATCCGATGGTAATTTCTGCCATTTTGCAACTTTGGTTCTGTTTAACGTGTACGTCTGCAACAAGAAAATGTTTTATTTTTTTTTACGGCAGTCGTGGTGCGACCACCACCATTGCCATACCGATATTTAAGTACATAAAAGGAGGACTGGATTAGGGCCGCAATTTTATTTAAATTTGAAGTATTGCTACCTACTGACCACGAAGAGAAAGACGTGACTGGTCCGGACATGACACGCGTTCACGTTCTGATTTGAGTCTCCGAAAGGTTTTATTGCAGTAGTTTGGTGTCGATTTTTGCGTTTTACTCTGGTCTACGTTCCTCTCTCCGTTTTGTTTCAGAGTTTCCTCGATAGACCAACGTGGAATCTTTGCCATGTTCGATGTGCAATGAAGATGCTACTAGCTGACTATCAATAAATGCTGCAATTGGGAGACCTCCAAGAGCAAGATTATGGAGACTTTCTCAATGAATGTAGACAGTGAGTGGATCAACGAAGACGATTTACATTGATTAAGATCATGCGAATTTGACAAACCTAATTATCAGCTTTCATTGTCAAGGCGCAGGCGGCCCGAAAAGACAAGAACTCCAAGAGGAACTTTTGCCATCGTCATCACGAGCAATGAAAAACCGGAGGCCAACGATGCGGCGGATCAATTTTATCTACCTCAATTAGGTGGAGGAATTGGTCATCGATATAATGCTTGAGGCATTGCGGTTTTCCGGAATAATAGGCTTGAAGGAAGGATTAGGATTTATACGAGACGAAACGCGAGGGCGAGTGTCAGAAAGGGGCCGGAAGATGAGAACTGGCACTCAACACAGATGTTCATGACTGAGTGAGGAAGTCGTGTGTAGAGATGTTCGAGTTGATACAAGAACAGAGATTGAGACGAGGCGCTGAAAACGGAACCTCACCAATGTACAAGATGTATGTGAGACGCTTCACTGTTGCGGCTGTTTCTCTTGTCTGGTGTGATATGTGTTGCCGCCGCAGCAAAATAGGCATTTTGAGCAGGAGGACATGATAGCGATATCCAAACTCAAATGGTTTATACTAGAATAACTAGTCGTTTCCCGTGTGTTTAGCGGTCCGAGAGGATGGAAAGGTGAACGAGGGAGAAGGAGCTGCTAGGAGCAGGAGACACCACGGCGCGTGGGGAATATAGCCCGCATGAGCTCTTTCTTCAGGACAATGCCCCCCGGCGCGTGCAGGTTTCCCCGCAGATTCTCGGAGAAAACAACCCCGCGGAGCTCTTGGGCGGACTCCAGCCTCCGGCTCCCCGTACCGCGGGCGATCTCTTCCCGGTACGCGAGCCGATTCGGGCCCCTTCGCGGTCCTGACGTTAGACGGCCCAAACGCGGCTGGCGGCCGCGTTAGAGCCCGCTAACGTCTTCGCGACTCGGTGAAACAGTGCCACACGCCGAAACTGTGACCCGCCGAAACTCTGAGGCGGAAAACCCAGACATGCCGAAACTCTGAGGCGCGAAACTCTGAGGCGCGAAACTCTGAGGCGCGAAGCCCTGACATAGCGCAACTCTGAGGCGGGAAACCCTGACGGCCCGAAACTCTGAGGCGCGAAGCTCTGAGGCGCGAGACCCTGACAGTGCGCAACTCTGAGGCGGGAAACCCTGAGACGGCAAAACTCTGAGGCGCTAAACCCTGACCTGGTGCAACTCTGAGGCGGGGAACTCTGAGGCGCAAAGCCCTGACATGTCGAAACTCCGAGGCGCGCAACTCTGAGGCGCGAAGCCCTGACACTGCGCAACTCTGAGGCGGGAAGCCCCGACATTTGGAAACTCTGACCTTCGAAACTCTGAGGCGCTACACCTTGACCTGGCGCAACGCTGAGGCGGGAAACCCTGACACGCGGAAACTCTGAGGCGCGAAACTCTGAGGCGCTAAACCTTGAGATGCCGAAACTCGGAGGCGCGAACCTCTGACGTGCTAAGCCCTGACCTGGCGCAACTCTGAGACGCTGAAACCCTGCCCTGCGAAACTCTGAGGCGCTAAACCTTAACCTGGCGGAAGTCTAAGGCGGGAAGCCTTGACATCCTGAAACTCTGAGGCGCGAAACTCTGAGGCGCTAAGCCCTGACATGGCGCAACTTTGAGGCGGAAAGCCCTGACATGCTGAAACTCTGAGGCGCGAAACTCTGAGGCGCTAAGCCCTGACCTGGTGCAACTCTGAGGCGGGAAGCCCTGACATGCCGAAACTCTGAGGCGCTAAGCCCTGACATTGCGCCACTCTGAGGCGGGGGCCAAACCCTGAGATGCCAAACCCTGAGATGCCAAACCCTGAGATGCCAAGCCTTGAGATGCCAAGCCCTGAGATGCGAAGCCCTGAGATGCGAAGCCCTGAGATGCCAAACCCTGAGATGCCAAACCCTGAGATGCCAAACCCTGAGACGCCAAACCTTGAGATGCTAAACCTTGACGCCGTTTGGGCTGCAAAGCCCTGCGCACTGGCTCCTGACTTCTCTGCCCCTTTTTGCAAACCCTGCCCTTCCCACCCTGCCGCCAGGCCTCGACTTTTGCCGCGGTCCTGACGTTAGACGGCCCTAACGCGGCACGCGGCCGCGTTAAAGCTCGCTAACGTCTTCGCGACTCCGTAAAACAGTGCCTCACGCCGAAACGGTGACCCGCCCAACCTCTGACGCGGGCAACCCGGTCATGCCGAAACTCTGACGCGGGAAACGCTGAGGCGCGAAAACCCTGACATTGCGCCCCTCTGAGGCGGGAAGCAAACCCTGAGATACCAAACCCGGAGATACCAAACCCGGAGATGCCAAACCCTGAGATGCCAAACCCTGCGATGTCAAACCCTGAGATGCCAAACCCTGAAATGCCAAACCCTGAAATGCCAAACCCGGAGACGCCAAACCCTCAGATGCCAAACCTTGAGTTGCCTAACCCTGTGAAGCCCTGAGATCCCCAACCCTGCGAAACCCTGAGATGCCAAACCCTGAGATGCCAAACCCTGACGCCGTTTCTGCCTGCAAAACCCTGAGAACTGGACCCTGACTTTTGTGCCCATTTTTGCAAACCCTGAGATGCAAAACCCTGACCCGACCGCGATTCAGCTCTACCCGGGAACCCTGGGATTCCCTGGCTTTCCCTTTAAAACTCTGAGAGTCCTGGTCCGTTGATTTCTGCCCCTTGTGGTTCTCCTTGCTCGCCCTTAAAACCCTGACGCCCGACCTCGATTTTTGCCGATCATTAGTAAAGATAGAACTCATAGAACGGATGTAGAATTTATTATGGACTTGGATGGATCCGATCGCATGGGCCCTCCTAAGTCTTCCGACCCTACTTGAAATGGTGGAAAGTCCATCCGTTCCATCCGGTCCATCCCATCGTCCCGGGTCTGGCCTTCCTATGTCTAAACTATTCTATTATACGACGAAAAATAGCTACCACCTCTTCAGGAAAAAGAACAAGAACGACCGAGGATACCGACCTATTTGAATTTTCAGAGTAATTATATATGTTCCAGGGCGCGGGGCGACGGCATGAGCGGGGGGGCCGGGCGCCCTGGACCCCTTTTTCAGGCGTCTGCGGGGGGGGAGAGGCCTCAAAAGGGGGCCCAGTGACCTGTCCCCTCCGCTCCCTTCCAGCTGCCTGGCTGTTCCCTAGATGCCTCCGATGGTGGTGGGAGGCTTCAAAAGGGGCCCAAGGGACCGCCTGCGCCCCCGTCCAGGTGCCTGCTTGTGCCCGAAGTGCATCCGTTAGGCTTCGCCGCCGCAGCCGTGCCGCGTGTGCCCTCCGGGTCCTTGGTCATCGGCTTCCTTGCTCTTGCGACCGTGGCCGCCATCGGCGGCCTTTTACCCCGGAGACCTCCCGCCTGCGAGGCCTTTCACCACTAGAATCCGCCAAAAGTCCGTCTTTGGTGGCGCGCGCGCCACCACAGACCAGACCACATGGGGGGGGAGGGGGGGCGTCCGGCCCTGCGTCATATATATGCGCAATTTTGATCATTTTGAATTTCAAACAGGAAATGGCGGCTGCATCGTCATCATCCACGCGCGTTTTTCCAGCTGCCCTGAACGTAGCAGCAGGTCTTGCTGGATGCGAAGCAGGACCAGGAGATGCGCGAACCGCTTCCGCCCCATCCTCTTCCGCCTGCGCGGCGTCCGTTTTTCGAAAAAGGTGGGGAGAACGTCGCCGGCTCGTCAGTGGGAGATGTGGTCCACGACTTCCTTTTGAGATTAAGAACACGCGTATTTTTGGCAGAGGAGGAGGTGGTCTTCTCGGTGGAGGAACTCGAAGTAGCGCTTCAGGCTGTGGCTATCATGCTTCGCATGTTGTCTTGTGCGAAAGTGCTGCAGCTGCACAAGAAGATGGAGGCGTGAAGTACTTTCGGCGGGCGGAGATCGAGAAGCACAACTCAGTAGAAAAAGGTGTGTGGGTGACATATGGGGATGGCGTCTACGACATAACCGGGTATTTGCGAAGCCATCCAGGAGGACCGCACAAAGTCATGCAGGCGGCAGGGAAGGCTATTGATCCGTACTGGAGGGTGTATCAACAGCACTTTCGAACCGGCGAATCGTTAGAGCTGCTCGAAATGATGAAAATCGGTGAAGTGCACCCAGACGAGCCAGAAATCGAATATGACGACGTACGTACTTCCTTTTTTGGACAGACTGATCGTGAAGATGCCCGCTTCTGCTTGTTGACTTGTTGATCTTCGCGGATACTAATACTCTTGACCCAGTCATCTTCTACCTCTTAGTTTCGGAAAGACAACCACTACAACTTAAACATCAAGTGTGTTTTCTCGAGTGCATTTTGAAGCCGTTCTTCGCCTTTCGTTAGGTCGATCCCTACGACGCAGATCCGGATCCGCGCAGTCCGGCGTTGATCTATCACAATATGAAAGCCTGCAACGCCGAACTGCCGAGACATCTGCAGATGGACAGGTGGCTTACGCCAGATGAGCTGTGGTTCATTCGCCATCATCACCCAGTTCCAGTAACAGACAAGGTGGAAACGTACAAACTGGAACTAGAAACGCCATCGGGCCTGAATTCGAAATTGTCTCTAGATTAAGGCCTTGCTTAATCCATCTCTTACTTTATCTGTGACCTGCCTTCAAGGAAGTAGAAAAAGGGACACAGATGGGAACGAAAAAGATGGATCGCAGTGGGTTGGTTCTAACTAGAGGCGCTAAAGAAAAGCTTTGAGGTGGAAACTATTCCAGTGACAGTGCAGTGCGGTGGCAACCGCAGGTCGCAGATGAATAGGGTGGAGAAAACTAGCGGTATCGAGTGGGGTACAGGTGGCATATCGACTGGCGCATTCACTGGAGTTCGGCTGTGCGACGTCCTAAAAACCATGGGCCTGTCCGACGCGAGAGCATGCGCAGAACAAAACGTGAAACACATCGTCTTTCATGCGAAAGTATTTCGTATTATGGGTCTTTTGCTTTTCTTGTTCCCACTCAAACTTGACTACTTGGAGAAGGGGAAGACGATCATGCTAGACCTAACTGAAATGATAATCATAAATGTCCTTGCAGAAGCAAGTCAAGATGACGAATTTTGATGGTGGGATCCTTAGCCGTCGCAGGGTAAAAATGTCAACATCAGCGCTATCATCGAACAATATGAATATCCTTCTTTTTTATGAACACACCGCCAGGACGACATGTCGGCTTCAATTCCGATAGAACACGCTTTGGATCCCTTCGGAGAGGTGCTGCTAGCCTGGGATATGAATGGGAAGCCATTATCGCGAGAGCATGGCTCTCCGTTACGGCTCATTGTGCCAGGAGTTGTCGGGGTGCGACACGTAAAGTGGCTCACAAAAATCGAAGGAAGCGCGGAGGAAGCACACGGACCGTGGCAGAGAGGTAGTTCCTCTATATAATTGTTGAAATCATGATGCTGGAAGCCCAGTGGACTCGTAATGTTGATGATCTTTCATCTGTAAATACAAAAGTGTTTAGGGAGGTGCAACGATGTGACAACCGCTATCAGCACGACCCTGACAGCTGTTCCGGCGATCGAGGCTGAACCTCGACTCTATTCCTCACAGGTATCAATTACAAGGGATTTCCGCCGTCTTTGAAGGATTTCAAGAATGCTGACCCTGAGAAGGTACTCAGTATGCAGAAAGTACCGGTGCAGAGCGTAGTTTGTTATCCCTCTGAAGCGGACCATATTTCTGTCGATGATTTCCCGAGTTCAATTGGTGGTGCTTCTGGAGCAGGAGGCCTCGGGGTTGGAAAGCTCCAGAGCCTCATCGGTCTAGGACGCACTAAAGAACAAGCGGTGGAAGAAGCATCGCAACCACCGAAGGGAGAAAAGCTGAAACTGGAGCTAAATGCAAAAGGAGAGGTGTGCGTCGCAGCGCGTGGCTGGGCGTATTCGGGAGGGGGCAACGGCATTGTGCGTGTGGACGTCAGCTCCGACAACGGGAAGAATTGGCACACTGCGACACTGAAGGACGGGTAAGTATTTTGAATACCCATCACCCTTCGAGCAAAAGAGAAGTACAAGTAGACGCACACGCAGTGGCTATTGTTAAGATCATTCACAGGATGAATTCCCAGGATGAATTCTTTTTATTGATAGGTAATACATAGCATGAGTATCACAAAATCGAATGAGGCGCTTCTGACCTTTCTCTCACAGCAACTGCATATCTTTACGGAATTAATAACCAGCTCGGACCAACCTGCCTATCGCGCATTTGCATGGACTTTCTGGGAAATTTTGATTCCACTTGCAAATAGCTCCGACGAGCTACGACGGAAGATGGAAAAGGGAGAGCAAGTGGTTCTCTGCTGCAAGGCAGTAGATTCCAGTTACAACGTCCAACCAGAAAATCCGGAACCGATCTGGAATGCGCGAGGGTTAAACAATACGTCTTGGCATAGAGTGCCAATCAGCCTCATTTCACCGTCTTCTAAGCGACTGTGACGGCGTGTCTTGCTTGGGTCTGGAGCGGGGAATTCTTGCAACGTGCTTGATGCAAGATCTCTACTCCGCCTGGATTGCGTTTCTGAACTACGGGAAAACGAGATAATTGAAGGTGAGTGCATAATTTTGGAAAGAAGACGAAAGATTTGTAGATGTCGTGCGTTCTCTCTTTGATCATGCAGAATGTCCGTGCTCGACACGACCGGGCATGTAACTATGAGAACTAGGATCTGACGAACAGGAGATTTAGGTTTAGCACAACCACATGGAAACTTTGAATTTATCTCTATCAGCTTCTGCTCGCCATAGACATACTTGGAAAAATAACGTAGTAGCGGCGTGTGATTTGTGTAAAGGAAGCCCGATGGTATGATAGAAGCGGTCTAGTACTAGAGACACGTAAAAAATCCTGGAAGAAGCTACCAATTTGTTCAGTTTTGCTTTAGCTATTTGCCAATAACCATTCATGGACTATGAACAAGACTTTTTTTGTCAGTGGAACAAGCAAAGCAAGTGTATGCAGAGAAAGTACTGTGTCGCGCAGTCCCACTACTACTATTGATTTTAGAAACCGTTCTTGCACTAGCGCCCGCTCCGCGCTTAAGAGAATTCCCCTGCACAGCAGTGGACCGGTATCTATTAACGATAGGAAATAGATTCTTGCTACTCGTAGCCTGGTCTCTCATTTTCCTACTAAATGTCTCCTGTCCGTAATTTTGGCTTTTTCTCTCTTCGACGATTGGGTTGCGAATTCTGATTTATAGCTCTCTTCGTGACTCCCAATGGCCATCTCCAACAAGCGTCATTATTCTCCGACGCCTTCACACCAGTCGGTGAAGTACTTACGCAGAAGCATCGTCGACACACGACCCGCCTGACGAATGCAACATGTGTCACGCGGCCGTCAAAAGGAAAAAAAACATGCGACAGCCCGGTTGCACAAGACACGCGCAAAGGAGAAACCAGGATGACGGAGTTTTCCCTGAGCGAAGTGAGAAAAGGGCAGAGACTCCGTGACAAAAAGACGCTGTGTGGGAAAACACTGAAAACTTCTGTCAACAGAGGACTGCAGTCAGTCCAAAATCACCATGAACCTGATGGGTTGGTCGCTTCTCAGGGACCTCGAAGAGCCAAATCTTTGGAGGATCGTTTAGATGAGCGTCAGCTTATTTTTTGTAACCAACACGACAAGGACCACAACACCCTAGAGGAAAAACATGTCTCCCCTTCGTGGCGCTTTTGCTCCCCCAGCAATTTCAAAGCAGAAGGAGGATGCGAAGAAATGGTTTGATCGAACAGCGCTGGATGGGTATTCATTTTTTTATGCAGGAAAGCGAATTGATGAAGACAGGCACAGGCACCAGATGTTAGTACCCCCGACGCACGTGACAGTGTTCCCGTTGTAGAACACATAAAAATCAAAAAACTCCTTCTTTAGATACCTGTCGGCGTTGTCAACGCGTTTAGTGGCAGAGAGACCAGCCGACCCACAGGCCTTTATGCTGAGTCACCT
Source organism: Amoebophrya sp. A25 (assembly GCA_905178165.1). NCBI lineage: Eukaryota > Dinophyceae > Syndiniales > Amoebophryaceae > Amoebophrya > Amoebophrya sp. A25. The sequence goes on from CAJINU010000015.1 coordinate 1,056,365, forward strand.
CCTGCAGCACGTGACACCATCACAGCTGGAAGAAGCAGGTTTGCAACCCTGTTCGATGACCTCAATCGCAGACGAGGGTGAAGAAGCGGTAGAGACGCAAGCTAATGGAAAGGCGAAGTCAGCGTAGTTGGTGTCGGAGCGACTGATCGCGGAATGCTTTGCATTGCTGCGAACACTCGACTGATTGATGCGAGAATTACAATGGAAAATAGTCAGTTGAAATTTGGCAACCGGAGCGGGTGCGAGACACCGATGGAGGACGGAGAAAGAGCGGGCGGCTCCAGCGCTAGGTCACCTGGGGAGAGATAAATGGCAGGAAAGAATTTAGGTCCAGGACGCTTATTTCTTTGTGTTCCATCGTCGACCGATACGAGGACGCACAGACGAGGGAGGATGGACGGCGGCTCCTGGTGAAACCGCTGCATCAAGATGTTTTCGATGAAGATAGCGGATCACATGCGGGACCTCTATCTTCAGAAATCACTATGTATTCTCGTACAGCTAGCAGGCACTAGTGCAAACCCATGGCAATCTCATCATGACTTTCCAGTATTAGCTGTGGGTGATGCACTGTAATAGTGTTGTCTGCGGTAACCTATTTTATCTATCAAGAATCCGTGTTTCTTGGAACTGACGATTGATAACCGACTATCCACCATTGAACTTTTAACTTCCAGATTCTGCAAAATCGACGCGTGCCACGATCCCCAAAAATGTGTTTAGATCCTTCTCGTGTTTGAAATGCCGCTGTGATTTTTGAGATCGACGTCTTATTAGGCCAGACTCAATTGTGATGGATTAATATGAAATTAGGCTCGTAGACCGGTCTGTCTGATTAGCATCTATTAGGTAGGGCACAGCTTTGCACTCTTTAGTCATCAAATTCCTCTTGTTAAAATTACTCTCTCTTGCAGATGAGAAAATGGTCTCGGTATGATCTAAAGATGAGATCACTAGAGGATACACCACGCGTTCTTGTTTCTCAAAAAACCCGAAAATTTAGGGGCTGCGCAATAAACGAAATCAAGGTCAAAAGTTTAGGCTTGTGAGGATCACGAAGTGGATTTAGATCAAGGATCTGCAAAATTCAAGAATCCACATCTGTCTCAAAGAGATCTCACCTGTCCGAAACATGATGGATCAAAAGATATTCTACTTGTCTAAATACTCAAGAGCACTTGAAAAGTTTACCATTGTGGATAAACTGCTATTAGTACTAGTACCATGGTCGCCGTTCTCGTCCCATGTTTATTGTCATTTACAATATTTCTAACTTTTTTACAGGGAAAATAAGGGGAAGACCTCGGAAGTTGTCTTTCGTAGTTTAGGATTGCTCCAAACCACCTCATCATCGAAAATGACTGCTCGTCTGAAAGCCAACAGATGGAAGCGCGGCCACGTTTCCGCCGGTCACGGTCGTATCGGAAAGCACCGCAAGCATCCGGGTGGTCACGGTAACTATTCCCCACATTCTTTAGATTGCGTCAGAAGATGATCTCAAGAACACTTTTTCCTGAAATCGAAAATATCTTCGATTGTATAGCCACGCAAACTTTCCACATCTGCAAATGAAGACATTGTTAGATCACCGCCGTCACTGAGATGTCACTGTAGATGGTGCCATTAAGTGCGCCTGTAGTCAGCTAAACCCGTCTAAGATTACGTACGTACACACGCCATATATACCAAACAGAACTGCCCACCAACCATTCTTCTCTCCTCAACTCAGGTAACGCCGGTATGCAGCACCACCACCGTATCAACGTCGATAAGTACCATCCGGGTCGCCTCGGTAAGGTCGGTATGCGTCACTTCTGCTGGAGAAAGAACGCTTACGTGTGCCCGAAGATCAACGTTGAGAAGCTATGGTCTCTCTTGACCCCGCAGGCTTACGAGTTCTACAAGAAGAAAGAGAGTACTTCATCTAAAATCGTTCTCCACAGTCGTAGTTTCTCAGTTTTCGTAACTAATGTCAGATTCTAATAGTCCGTATGATATGCAGATATCTCTCGGCATGCTGTTGAACTTGAATTTAGAAAACGAAAGTAGGTACATGTCATTCTCTAGTCGACGTCCTTCCAAACTTTCCTTCCAGGTGACAAGGCTCCGGTCATCGACTGCGTCAAGGCTGGGTTCTTCAAGGTCCTCGGAAAGGGTTCCCTGCCGGATATTCCGTGCATCGTCAAGGCCCGATTCTTCTCTCGTGAGGCAGAGCAGAAGATCAACGCCGTCGGCGGTGTGTGCGTCTTGGTCGCCTAAGATATCTTTCATCGCACTTATTCGGAGTAGATCTGGAACGAGGAGAGGCCGGAACTACAGAAGATGCGCACAGGAGACGTACGATGTTGGAGGCGAACATAACGAGTGGAACGTGGTGAAAAACAGAGAAATGTGAAGCGGGGTCTTGAATTATACGGAACAAACTGTCATATTTCTGATGTGGGCTCGGTGGGTCTTGTTGAAGGTGAAGAGCAAGCGCATGTGTATTGATTGATGCCATATGTGATACTGCACCGGAAATAGCACGACAGAGACATATGACAGGAACAAGCTTCGATGTTTTTTCAGCCCGCTCGCGGGTGGTTGTAGAGTTTGGAAGAGCAATCCATGAGAAACTACTACCAAAAAAGACAGCGTCGGGGCTTTACCTCCGTAAGGGGTACAGCGACGCAGAGGACGGTGAGCAACACCGCTCACGCATGCGTCGACGTTTTTCTGTGCGATTGCTTCTGATGTTAGATGATGATCATCATCATTGACTTGCCGGCTATGCCGATCTGTTGGAATCGGGTGTCGGTTATGCGAGTACCTTGTTTCTTTTCGACAAAAAATAGGTCCGAGCGAGGTCTAAATCGAGAGTGAAAATCCGTTTTGGGACTTAGAAAGACGCCTGTTGACCGTTCTTGATGATAGAAGCGTAAGGTGTGTAGCGAGCACTAGGTACCTTCAACTTGAAGGTGTCAAAACCAAATGCTTGGAATGAACCTCCACGGCCGTTACAACGAATCGAGCAGCCGCTCAAGTTTCTAAACCGCACGTATGATGTGCTCCTCATGCTCCAGATGCGGATGCGATCATTCAGACGTTGACTCGGCAGATGTGATATAGCGTTTGCCCTTCCCTTTTCATGTACACTAGGAATTAAGTCATGCTTCTTTTTAAGTGTCGTCGTACTCGCCGAACTAAAATATCACGTTCCAACTTGTTTGGGATTGCTATCAGCTTGCCTTTCTTCAATCAATCAGCACCACCTTAAGACAAAAAAACAAAAAATGACCCCCCGGCATCAGCAGCCGACTAGCTTGCGACTCTGCAAGATGCATACTGACTTTTTTCTCAAGAAGAGAAAGAGCTTCTTGAATTCTAAGGCCAATGAAATTGTTTGGGATTACTATACCAGGACGAAGCAGGACTGTGCATAGTGTATGGTAGTGTTCCTACTCGCGTGCGTGATCTGAGTAATTTGCTTTGCTGTTGTCTCTGGATCTAAATTTGGTGAAGTATGCTTAATCGTGGTTTGTTTCCACGTCTGCTGGAGCTGCACTTTTCCCTGGTGCGTACTCCGAAGACAAACGATGAGATATTGTCATCGCGCTTCTTCCACGTTGCGCATGATGAGACGACCTTTCTGGTGTGCTGTCGCGTTGCGAGAGGGATAAGCGACGGCGTGTAGTACCTGCCCATCGTCCGTTCTACAACGTCTGCGCATGATTCAATGATTTGGAGGTGGGTGCGTCGGAGGCGGACCGCCATTGTCGTCTGCCACGATGTCAGCGCCTCGCCTGTCGACATCCGCGGTGTGGCGGTGCTTTGTCGCCTGCAGTCTCTGTGTAGACGTGGCCATCGGGGCCTCTCCGCTACTTTCGCTTCCTGAGTCTGGATTTTTCGGCTCTCGGCGTGCACCTGGTAGCTCCAGAATGACGACCGCCCCTGCCTACCTCAACCTGCAAGAAGTTTCCACCAGGATTCCTGCAGCACCGTACGTGGCCCAGGCTGGCGCTAACGCGCGGGTGAATCTTCTTCCCGACGCTCCAACAGCAGCGCTGACTTGCCCGATCTGTCTGCAGAATTTCACAACCCCGGCTCCGATTCACAGCAGGAGGCTCCTCTCGACACTGCAGTCGCGTCTTCGATGACCAACGCTCGAGCACAGACACCTGAGGATGACGCGACAAGCCAAAGATATGGGGTGAAGCTCAAGCAGCCATACGACTGCGACCATTCAATTTGTGGCGATTGTCTTTCCTTGGAAGATCCTGGATCAGAGAGTAAGCTGCAGAGTATGCAGCGTTGTTCCCTCTGTCGGGCCCAGCCATGGTGACGATGTGAGGTGAGTGCGACAGGATCTTTCGCGGCGCAGCGTGTTCTCGAATTCGGGGCTACCCCGACTTCCAAGCAGCTTCTTAAGATTAACTTCCCAACTCAAAGTCTACTTGTAGCTTGTGCCTTTTGATTTGTAATATCGCCGTTGCTTTGCTGGTATTGTGTCCGTGGATTTAATGAGGTTGTTTGCCGCGAGTACCCGCCTCCTCCATTCCTTGTCGTTACTCCCATCTACTTAGGAGGAACCACATTGCCAATGTGGGCCTTTTGGTCTTGTTTCCAACAACTGTTGTTACTTATAATTGATGATGATAAAATCATCATACCAGAATCAAAGCCAAATTGATAGTCCTGAGGTGGATCCAGGACACGAGGGGTATGGAACGATGGCGACCAGTAACACTGCAAACTCTCTTAAGTAACGTCCATTTTTTTTGTTCGTCTAAATCTAATTGTGGACGGCTTTAGATGATGCTTATGGAGATTTGCGCATCGTTCCCGCTGTCCGAAAACTACTTGCAGATCGGCTCCACTTTACCCTGTCTATTGAAGAGCAAGGAGAGCAGGACTCTCAGTCTCAGGGGCTGTGTGAGCATAACTTGTGCAACCAGGCGGGTTGGACGCTGATGCAGATGATCGACGCGGTGCTTTTCAATATGGACGCGCCTCCGGGTGCACAGGATTTGGCTTCATATGTTTGCCACATAGAACGAGAGCCAGTACTAGGTAGGGCTATCAGCGGAGGTGCTACTTCTGCAGGTGTTGACGATGATCCTGAAGTCGAGGAGGCGGCGACAACGTCATCAGTGGAACAGTGCCATCATGTGCACTACCTTGCGAACCGGAGTGGACTGCTGATTTTTTCTCGACGAAAATTACTAGCGGTTTTTACACCGCAACGCACGATCGAAACACACGTGCGTCGCACTCTGTTTGATGAAAGAGCCACCGCCCTAGACCGATTGCGAGGACGACAACCACAACAAGGCGCGTCACGCAGTGGGACGACTGATCGAAGTGCTGCAGGACCTGGCAGAGCGGGCCACTTAGCACAAGGTGAAGCAGTTGAAGCTGGAAATCCTAGACGAGGTTACATCAGTAGAGTTAGAGGTAAAGCTTCTGCCACTTCGAACAGCATGTTACGGCTGGAGTCTGTTCCGTCCACCGGCGGCAGCTTTGCGGTGCGCAACGATGGATCGGCGGTAATTCACATAGTAGATGAGAGAGAAAGTCTCGCAGATGATGCGTGGGGAGCGATTCTAAACCTGCGTGCCGCAGATCTTTTGCATACGCCCTTCTTTCGGAACCCATCACGCAATCGTTTGAGCCGTGCGACTCGGCGAGACGCTTCGGGTCATGGTTCACTGGAGCATCACTACCCTCCGGTCGGACGTTCAGAACAAGACCTCAGGAGAGCTGCTGATCTCATTTTTGGTCCTGAAGACGAAGACGAGAATGCTCAACCAGATGAATAGGAGGATTTTCTGGAGTACAGCAGGAGCCTTTACTTCGACGCGGCTTATGGTATTTCACCAGCTAGGCGACGACGCATTAGGGCAACTCGATGCGTGAGAACAATTTTTTTGGGAACATTCACCAGTGTAACCTCGGCCTTCTGTGTTGTCATGTGCGCCGTGTGTCCGGGCGACCCAAATGCGGCGAATTTGATCGAAATACGTGAAGACAGAATTGCCAAGACGCTGCCGGAGGCACAGGGACATCGGAAGCGAGAAGAATTAACTACTTACACAAGAAAACGGCGTTCAATTTCATGGAAGTGCTGGAGGGGAAGCACGTAGTGAAGAAGGAAAACGACGACATATTTTCTGTTGGGGAAGCGAAGTGATTGAGCTCTTTGCACCAACTTCGGAGGTGGGCGACGAAGCTCTTCCTCTTACTAGCCTCCGGTCCTTCGGTAAAGAAGAAGAAGATGAAATGTCGTGGAGTGTTCCACTTGGTTCGGAGGATGAATTGCAGGAAAAAGTGGAGCCCCGAAATAGAAGAGCCTCCTGCACCAGGCGAAGGAAGGACATAGATGAGGCAAGATGGAGCAGAGCACGAATACTGAGAAAGCAACGGGGTCGGGCATGCACTCGGTGTCGCCGAAGGAAGCTGTAATTCCAATCTCTGCTAGCAAGCGGGAAGATGGTGCCTCATCATCGATATTGCGGGATGGTGACACCGGCTCAGACGAGGTCCAGGACACAAAGAGGAACAATCCATGCCAAAAGCTAGCTGCAAGTGAGCGATCGAAATCGTTTCCAGTATTAATAAGCGAGGAGACATGTAGCCAGTACAAGGCTCGCGCAATCGTTTCTGTTGCTTATTTCTGTGGCTCGCTGATGGCAGGACTCACGCCACGCGTGCTCGCCAAAATGTGGGATTGGGTTTCGAGAGCAGATGATGAGCCCCCTGGTGCACTGGATAGGTTAGGGGATTGCATGTGCTGAGATTGTGCAAAAAAAAGTTGTTGATGTGTTGAAAAGCTTAACTTGAAATTCTATGAAGATTGCAGCAGCCTCGTCGTACGAGGATGCAGCAGCTGCCTTTTCGGGATAGCAGAGTAGTGAAGAAGTTAGTGCAGATGATCGCTCGTGATGTTCGGTAAATAGTCGCAGCATTGCCATCGTGTTGTGTTTGTTTAAACTTGAAAAATGTTGGTGTAATTTGTTTCGCCTTTACTCGTCGTAGTATACGATAGAGCACAAGCACGACAGGTCGCAAGCCTTATTCTCTGAAATGTTTGTAGTAGCTGCCTGCTATCTTAGCATAGGGATGAGAATGAACAGCAGCGCAAATATCACTTTGCGAGCGTGCTACTCAGCGATATCAACCGATTACAACTCAATTCCCAAGCCATTGTATTGCGAGACATTAAATAGACGAAAAGTTGTCTGCTATAAATCAATACTAGGGAAGCGGACGGAGTTGCACCACGAAGAGGAGAATTATGAATAAGACTTGGCAACACTCGATGTTTTAATCGAACGCTGCAGACGCAGCTGACACTGTGAATTTGTCAAGAAATAGAATAGCAATAGTGGGAGACCCATTTAGCATTTATCAATAACTTGCTGCCACTACTTCCTTTGCTTCACGACCAGCATTTTTATGCTCGACTTTTACGCTATAGATTGCTTATCTTGTTCCTTAAGGAAATAGGGGAAAGCCTCTACTGCTACAGACAAATGAATTTTGTGAGATCTTCTTTATCCGACAAAACCTGATCATGCATGTTAAGGTAGCCCTTAGTATGCTTATACACCTGCACCTTTAACGTCCGATTGTTCAGCAATAGATGATGAGGGATCACCAGTTAAGGACGGCGCCGAGACTGTTCTTGCTCTGTCAATAACCGAACTACTACTGCCAGCATTCTGGCGGAGAACCCAAACACTACGGCGAGCGTGCGGCACCTTGGTAACTGGATGGACTTAAGGGAGGACACTGGCCAGCGAGTGCGCAGGATGGCAGGAGCACTCTCGCGCCTGAACGGCATCCCGGGAGTGGCTGAGGCCACAACTGACTTGCGTGCGAATCTCCTCGGTCAGGTGCGTACGCGCGGGGCATTTGCGTGTGAGACGAGGCGCTGGGGACCGGAGGGCATCCAATCGCTAAAGACAATGGAGAGCACGGCGCTGCTGATCTTATGCGGGGCGCCTCGTTTCTTTTTGCGCCTCTAGCTATGGCCTTCTGCTAGCTAGGTTCCGCCGGTGGTACAGGGTGGACTGTGTTTACTCTTTCATCTTCTACGTGCGGGCGTCGTTTGTAGGCCACGCGGTGCGACCGTTGAAGAACCGCCTGGCCCGCGGTGCTCTATTCCTCGGCTTTTTCACCTTCGAAGAGGTTCCAGGCTTGGCGGGACAGTATCCACAGCAGTGCAAGAGGGGCCGTAGGCGCCGGACGATGTGGGACCAAGTAAGGGACAGCTTAGCGGTGATTTTGGGTGTCCTGCGGACCGATGAGGAGTTGCTCTCCTTGATCCTCAGCCGTGAGTAGTGGCGCGTAGTCTGCCTGGAGTTGAGGTTGTCCCAGATAATGGCAGACTACGGGGGGGATGATAGCGCGACCCCAGAGGAGTTCGAGTCGGCAAGGCAGTGGTGGCGGACGCATTTCATGGACAAACACCGGGCGACACTGTCAGCAGGCTGCCAGTCAGGTTCTCGGTGGTTGGGTCCACTTGGGGCAGGGCAGCTAGCTGACGCAGCCTGCCAGCGCAGCTGCACTGTGGTAGTTCAACTTCAATCTCTGGGGCGGAGTTGGTGCTGCCGGTGTGGGTTCACCGTCCAGGGAAGCCAGTGGGATCTACGCTGCGCAGCAGAGGAGAGCTCGACGCCACTAAGTTCGCGCGCCCTCTTATTGCGCTCGTGCGAGACATCTGCATAGAGGCAGACGAGGCAGCGGAGCACGAGGCAACTTGCGCGCCGGCAGTCCAGCCAGGGGCCACAGTCTGCACCTTGGGCGGGCCAGTGGTCGTCGACGGTGTGTGTGCGGTCGAGCTCGAGGCTCATCTCATATGCCGCCTCGAAGTCGAAGGTGCCTCGCCTGGGGATGGGCGTTTCCATCTTCTCGCTCGTGAGGCGGGTCTGGCTGTCCGCTCGCTTTTCGGCGAGGTTGCTCAGTCTGAGCTGCCTTGTGAGGCTTTGGAGCGTAGTGCGCTGAGGTCCACTCCAGACATGCCGCTTTGTACAGAGAGGCCCACGCGTGGCTGTTCTTTGACTTCCGCGAAGATAGATGATGGCCGCATCTGGTGCTCGTGCGCAAAGTGTAGGGGCTGGCAAGCCTTTTGGGGGTTTTCGCGCTGCGTTCAGACACATGCGGATGGCAAAGAGGGAGGAGGCGATCAAGAGGCTTGCGGAACTTCTAGAGCAAGCACCCACAGCGCGAGGCGCGGGAGAGGGCAAAGATGAAGGCGAGGGACGAAAAGGCTGCGGAGCTCCGAGGTGCCGGGGTCGAGGGAGGGGGCTCGGCTTAAAAAACCAGACAAACACGGTGGTGGGGTCGTGTTGTGGATGGGGTTAGGTAAGTTCTGGCAGCCAAGTGAGCTGTCAGTTTGACTTGTGTGAAAGTAAGGAAGGGGCTCGTCTAAATAAAGGTTAAAGGTGCTCTTTCTATCGTCACTCTTTTTCTCGTCTAGTGAAAGCAGAAGCAGTGTAGTCTAGAAGGTCGCCAACATATGCAGGCTAAGCTGAATAAAAGGCAGAGGCCGTCTTCAGTGGTTGTTGTCTCGTTTAAGTTTTTTTTAAAAAAAGGTCTGTTGCGGTAAGTTTGTTTAACTGTAGTCCGGTGTAGTGACGCGCGAAGTCGTGTAGTTAAGCTGTTCCGCTTGCGTAAATAAAGCAAAAGACTGCCCCTTCATACCTAAGTGCGCTGTTTACTAAAGTTTTAGCTGGTTTAACGGAGGCAGTTATGGTTGTCTAAGTCTCTCTTTCAGTGCTGTTTCTTGTTAAGTTGTTACTTTCCAAAACATACGTAAGTAACCGCACCGCTTCGCTATTACATTCTTTGCTTGAGATCCATCGTGTAGACCATCTACGACGCCCTTATGGCAGTCTGCACTGAACTTTGTGCGGGATTAATTTTATTGTATTGTGTTGTGTTGTATTGTACTTGTTCTTTGTACTTGATGTTGAGGTTGAAGATATTGTCATCGACAAACATGAATTCGACAGACGCGTTTGCACGTGACACCGATCCGTGATTGTAGATGGAGACCACTGGCAGGTAATGCTGTACATTCTAGCAGATCGATGGATAAAATTATCAGACACCTCTTGCTCTATCTCTAAAACTAAATGTAAATTAGGATGAGCATCAATATGGGACTTTGTCGTGCGTTCCTGGTGGCTCGGAGGAAAATGCCACGTGCTTTGTGCAGGTTCCTCGTCTTCAGCACAGGACTCGCGTTCGCAGCTTCGGTATTCCCCCCGAGTGGCTTCACTAATAGGCACCCGGTGTCGAACCTACGTGAGGCTGCTGCTGCTGATCCCGCTAATAGTGGTCATGGTCTTGTTGATGAAGATCCCGTTTGTCCACCCGCGCCGTACGTGAATTTTGAAGAGATGGCGAGACTATCCATTACCCCTTTCAGGGATGATCTTCATCACGCGCACGATGCTTGCAGCACGACTGCAGAGGCTCACGCTCGTCCGATAGCCCCGGAATATGCTGCTGTAGCACTACCATCGAAGCCATGCCCTTATTCGTGTGTTTTGCATAGTTTTTGAAGTTTTGTATAATTCTTGGATATATACTCGAGCACGAGCTCGACAACAATATGCGCAAATATATAATGAGGAATTACCGGTAGCTTACTTCTTCGTGTGTGTTTCTTCGTCCTCTTGGTCTGTTCGAGAGGAAATATGCAGGCTTTTGTTGCCCTATAGAAATCAGCAATGAATCACGCGACTGCGAAATTTTATATATAACCCTTTTTGATATTGATATTGATTTCGTTTTTGTATGCGCTAGTAGGCTGATACTCGTCGAATTCAATCTATCGTATAACTAAGCAGTTGTGTTGTCAGTATCATTACTTAGTTTTCGACACATGTAGCTACAGAAGAGGTACCAGGACATGACATGACGCATAGCCTTTCTCGTGATGTCAAACAAATAACCTGGGCTCCTGGTAGTACTCATTGAAGTTTTGTTCGTGTGCGACCTGATATATTTATTTTTTGCTTGCCGATACGTAACATCTATTTTCTTCATCGTCTTCTTCAGAATGACCACAAAGTATTCACAAGCATACTGGATGCAAATGCCCACAGCAAACGATGAATCATGTTGAACGAGTAACGAGCTGCTCCTGCTCGATCTCCAGCACTTGATTCATAAATTCATCGACTTCTATTCTGATGCTCAGTTGCAGTTGCACACCACATGAGGATTCGAGGACAACTCCATTATTCTTCAAACAGAGCCAAGTGCCGAAAGTGTTCAAACGCATTTTGTTCTCCGTTCCCCTTTCCAAAACAGCTACAAGTACGTAGCCATTACCTTTTTTGCAAACTACAACCAGTTGTTGTAATAGGCTGAGGAATGATTCTTCTTTAGAGTTGCCGTGGATGTTGCAGAAGATCACAATGACGAGAGTGTTTAGTTTTACTTCGAGATGAGGAGTAGAAAAAGAAATCGCAGAGAGGAGTAGAGTGAGAGACCCGGACGAGCTGACGAAAAGATGTAACGAGAGTACCTCCTGCTAATAAAAGAAATGGACTTTATCACTTTCTAATTGTATTCTTAGCAACAGCAGCTACAGGAGCTTTGCTTAGTATTATAAGGGACTCTGTCGTCGACGACGAGGACGACCCTCAGTACTAAACAGAAACAGAGATTTTCTGGCATGACACTACGCCTTACTAGGAAGCAAAAATAAGAGCACGTACTACATGTTGAAGTTTTCCTCATCGTATACTCCTTAATATTAGGAACAAGAACGTCTAATTTAGTAATTCCAATATTGGCTTTCCCAGAATTAGGTTTCTTCATCATTGATAGTGATAGCAAACTGATATGACTAGTTGTTGAACAAGATGGTTAGCAGTACTTTTTGATGAAGATTATGAGACTGTGAGTGATAAAGAATATGAATCCATACATTTTTATTTTGTAGTCGCATTCTACTGATTCTTCAGCTATTAATATCGTCTCTTGTTGCATGGTTGAGTGCAAGGATGACGTAGTCCATGCCTTTCATGCACTCGCGCGCGTCCCACAGTGAAGCTATGGAGAGAACTTTCAGCAGCTCACGATCAAGAAGAACAACTATTCGCAGCCCGAGGAGCAGAGACATGAAAGACATTCACAAAAGACGAGATGAATTTGGAGCAGGTACAGGAGCTGGCTCAAGTACGTCCGGTGTTGAGCGGAGCCAGAATCAGAAAACAAAAGTTCTCATGCTATTTGGTGCTGCACTCTCGGCCCTTCTGGCAGGATGTCCGCAACTAACGCTTTATCTATTTGGCGGAGACAAGGTCATATTAGGTGGAGGGCTGTTACCTTACTGGAGGTTGTTGCATTCATCAAGAATATTTTCCAGGCATTCACTATTAGGAAACGACCTTGCAGTGGAGATCGACGAGGAGACAGGACAGTTAAAGCAAAGCGCTAACGAGGAAGATGAAATAGATCTCGTCAGTATTTCGAGGAAGATGATTCACGATGAGATAGAACTAGAAGAAGATGGCCGCGGCGAAGAGAAAGAACTTTTATCCACAGAGACGTGCGTTGAAAACGAAGACGACACGACCAGTGTTGAGAAGAAGTCACGCTCTAGTGGACGCGCTGGACAAGACGAAGGCGGCAGTCTCGAAGAACAAGATGATGAAGAATTTCAGCCAGTGGTGCGTCGTCGATTGGCAGAGGCACCACCACAACCAGGGCAAAGTGATGTCTACTGGGTACCAAGAAGTGGGGGCAGCACAACTCGACAATCTTTACTAGATAAAGCCTGGTCATCTGAGCAAGGTGTAGCTGAGCAATCTTCCAATCCTGCTGAAGACATCTTGAATCGCAGAATACTCGCAGAACCACACGGAAATTTAGATGTACATCCAGCACCTCAAGAGCAGGGTAATCTCGGTTTGCCACCACCTGTGATTCCACAGCCAGTTCCAACTGAAGACGATGATGGCGAAGCGCACCTTGGTGATGATCCAAATTTACATCACACAAGGGATCTTCGAAATGAGCCCCCGAATACTGACCAAGAAGAGATCGAACCACAAGTAGATCGTGCGCGACGGAACAGCTACAACCAGCTCGACTCCGCAGTCGGTCAGTACGCAGCTTCCGAGGGAGAGAATTTCGCTTTTCTAAACGATATGGTAGAAATACACGCTGATCCTACCACCGATACACGTGTTGACGCACGGCGGCTCATGTACGATGAAGCGAAAAAGCTAGAGGCTGCGAGGGTAACTTATATCTTCTTCAAGCGTCTTGTTTCTTCCGACGAGATGGAATTACACGAACTATCCCTGGTTGATGGAAGATGGTGAAAATATTATTTCATTCTGTTCTTGCAAATGACCAGGTGTATGGTAGTATCCACCAATTCATTCTAAGTGACCACGAGGTCGTGTACGGTAGTTGTATTAATCCCAAATGACCAGGTGTACGGTAGTATCCACCAATTCGCGTACTACTTCGTTGACTTGTTAATCGGCGACCCAGAGGCCCAGCGGACAAGCGTTATCATCGATACGGGATCCTCGCTGTGCGGTTACCCATGCAAGGGATGCTCTCATTGTGGTCGACATATCGACGCGGCATTTGACGTGTCGAAGTCAAAGAGCTTCCATTGGATCAAATGCAACGCAAATTGTACTCTCCCTTTCCCTTCGTCAAGCTTCTTAAGTTGATGTTACAAGAATACGAAGTCTTCATTCTTCTAGAAATTATATTACATACATAGATAAGCGTATTGGACATATTTTAACTTAAATTATTTTTACTTCTTCGTCCTCAATCAAACACCTGTAGGACAATCAGTGCTTTATAGGACAACAAAACTCGATGTAGGTTAGCCAAAACCTACACTAGTATATCGCTTTCCACCTTTAACGCAAGATACTGAAAACAAAATGCTTGACTCAAGCTTTGACATTCCAACTGAAGTGCAGCTTGTTCTGAGTTCTAGGGTCCGAATGTTTTTTATCCGTTGTAAAAAGAATAACTCAACTTTGGTCTTCCTCGGTCTATCTCATTATACATAGATAAGCGTGTTGCGCTTGAGATTGATCGCATTTCTTGTTCCTTGAGCAATCTTTCTACTTAGTTGTTCCTAGGTGTCTTCTCCAACAAACACCAGGTAATTGTCAAGGAGACAAGTGTAGCTACAGTCAAGGTTACACAGAAGGCAGTTCCATTAGTGGTCACTGGTTCGAGGACTACGCACGGCTTGGCGACACGATACAGCACAATCCGCCTGTGAAGGTGAAAATGGGCTGTCACATGAGCGAGAACAAATTGTACGTCACTTCTTCATCTTTCTTGAGCTTCAACTCTTTGTCTTGACTCGTTTGTAAGGACTTAAGTACTTCTTTCCACTAGAAGATTCTACCTTATGCCATCTTGTACACCTTCTGCGTGGAAAAGACGTGCACATCTCATACATTTGCAGGTTTTACACACAGAAGGCGAACGGAATCTTCGGTCTTGCTGGCAACGGCGGAGGCAATCTGCGGACCAAGCCTACCATTTTAGCTGACATTCTTCGAGATCGCGAGCACGTGAACGCAAAAATTTTCAGTACTTACTTTTGTGTAGGACGAGGTCAATCATTTTTATTCTCTAGGGTCAACATTATATATATATAAAAATATATTACGAGCAATCGCGCAAAGGTCTTTGTGATAGTACCTGCTCTACTTCTCATCATGGGCGCTTTTCCGAACGGCAGCTAAGTTGATAACGTAATTTCCCGACTACACCAGCAATCTGCCTGGCGCAAGACGGAGGACGCTTAATCGCTGGTGGTTACAACAGTTCATATCATGAGCCGGTTGATGCGCCGATCCGTTACGTTCCGTTGGGCGCCAACAGCAAATTCTATGTTGTGAGTCTCAGTAAAACGAAAGTTGGCGGTACGTTGCTGCCGGCAGCCAACTATGGCCGAACCATCGTTGATAGCGGGACCACTTACAGCTACTTTCCTACTGCAGTTTTCCGAAGTCTACGAAAACAGCTCTACTCTCAGTGCCAGGGGAAGTGCGGAACTCGTCGCGGCGCCGAATGCTGGGTAAGAGTTGTCGTAGCTTTCTAGCCTATATTAAGTAACAAGCTGATGATGTAGAATTTGAGCATTTGGGACTGGCATCCGTTTTCGTCTGATTTTTTAGCGTACTTCTTTGCATGCTCGTAAATGATGGAAATGAACCCATCAACTTGAACACGAAGTTGAAATTGAGTCAATTACTAAGCCACGACTACCTCATCTTCCCCACGACAGTCTTCGCCTGGTACGACGGAAGACAACATCGAGACCAAGTTCCCGGTGATCGAGATGGAGATTTCGGGACAATGGTTCAAATGGCATCCACGAAGCTACATGTACCGCCGGGGCAAGGGATGTACTTTAATAGTGCTCAAAGAAAATTGCTCTTGCTATTACCGATAACAAGTTAAGTAGTCAAAGCATTTTCGAGATGTTCTTTCTTCTTTGGAGGAAGAAACAAAGGGCTATTCAAAAAATTCATAATTGGACCATGCGGCTTGCTATGCGTATGCGTCTGGTTTCAAATCCAGTCTTCATCTGTTTCATTCAACACTTCATCTTCAGCAACTCTCTGCTTCACGTTCGACGACAATGGTAGCGGTGGCACAGTTTTGGGTGCCTCTTGGATGATCGACCGCAGTTGCATTTTTGACCTTGAGAAGCGTCAGATTGGCTTTGCAGACGCGCGATGTCCGCACTTCTCAGCAGCCAACCGACCAAGAGCCCCGCAGCCAGGAGATTTTGCTAAGAGCTCTGTGGCTCCCGTCGCACCAGCTGCATCGTCGTCCTCTGGAGTCAAACCTAGCAGCCCCGCGACGACTGCACCGAAGCCAACTCCTGCGGCAGCAGCAGCAGCGCAACCAAGTCCAGCTACAGCAGCGCCAGCAACGCCTTCTGCCGCATCATCAAAGACATCCGCAACAGATACGACAGGAGGATCCACAACGCCGGAAGCCGCGTCGTCTTCATCAACAGCCGTTGAGAAGGAAAAAAGCGCGTGGTTGCCAAGTTACTTCGCGCAAAAGGACGGGTCAACCTCGGCCGCTGCCAGCAATGCTGCAAACGGCGTAGTCACGCTTCTGGCGCTCGCGTTACTCACGTGCAGCTGCGTCCAGATGTACCGTGCCTTTCGCAAGCGCACAAGTTACACGGTCACAACGCAAAATCCGGAGGACGGCGTACCCGTCCGCGAGTGGATTGCGACCGACAGCTCAGGCGTAGTTACCGGCATACCTCTATCACAACGAGATCCGCGGGCCGTTGTATCAGGGAAGTCTAACACAGAACGGCTGGAGTGATGTCAATACGGTACGAATTCGTGGAGGACGATGGGCAAAAATGATGAACACCATCATCATAATTCATCTCTTACCGTACTAGTTTTTCTCTTTAGACAAAGTGTCCCGAAGACCACACCGATTCTGCCCATGATCCCCGTATAACCCGTATCGCATAGAAATATTTCATCAAGTAATTCGCTTTCATTATCATCTTTCCCATGAACAACTACTTCCGAACGATGATTTGCTGCATGATGCTTCGTAGGTGCCAGATGTTATGGTTGAAGAACTCATCATGTGTTTGATCCTCATAACTGTCTGCGCCAAAGTGCGACCTTATTTTAAGGTGCGCCGTACAGATAATTGAATCAAAAATCTCCATGATGAAGAAAGCTGTAAAGCCGTGCTATTCGGTGTCAAGTCTTTCAAGTGAAAGTGGTTTATGGCTGTTGACCGATTCCGATACCATCAGCAGCATCGGCACATCACACACTCGCAGAGATTCCGAAACGAGTCGTGTAGGCGAAAATGTTACATATTTTTAAGCCACCAGCACCTCCACTACCACTTCTTATTAACAATACAGAACAGCGGGTCATTGGAGCGTCAGGACCCCAAAAATAACGAGAGCCCCCCACGCAAATGTACTGCGGGAGTCTCCCTTTTGCTTTCGCTTCCAAAAATTTTGAGATTCAAGAAATTTTGAAAAAAGTTATGTAAGCAGGTTGAGGATGTGGAAACCGTTTAAGTACAAGATTATAAACTTCTTTACATGATAGCATCTTTCAAGAACTTCTTTGTCACGCAGGGCATGCCGAAAAGGACAGGGTCGTAGTTTTCTTTGATATAGAATTTCATGATACAGCGTTTTTAATAATTCTAAGACCAGTTTTAGTTTTTGTTTTTTGGGCAGTGCAAAGGCATCAGGTAGAGTTGTCGCAATTCCTTGTAGTCATATCTTCTACTTCTCCACGTTTGGGCTAAGCCTTCAGCACTACATCCAATAAAATCAAATATGGCTCCCATCGACGAGTCACCATTGCCTGCCGCGTCGGAAGGAGGCGCGGCCGGGGCTAGTCCGGACCCGCGAACTAGACCAGTGAAGAAGGTGAAAAATGTCAGTCAGGAGGTGGCAGTTGCAGCGTTAGACCTGCTGAACAAAAAGCGAGAGCAGGCCGTCAAAGATCACAACTACGAACAGGCAGGTGAGCATGTTGCAGCGTCGTTTTGAATTTGAACCCGTTGTCAAATAGAAGTGTAGGAGTGCAAGTGCATTATATTCAGGTATCAAACTCTAAACCAATACTCGTACTCTAAGTCTTTTTCGGCACCTCCTCTTCATCTTTTCTACATCCAGGTAGAATCCATGAAAAGATGAAGCAGCTAGAGGACCAGTTAGGTGCCGACTATCATTCAATATCCACGAATCCTGTGCTACGGAAAGGCCTTCTGAAGAGTGGAAAGGGGCTCGACCACGAGGAAGAAGGAAAGCCTTTGCTACCACTGGAGAAAGGAGGAATATTTTCTGCTGCAAATCCTTTCAAGACCGTGCGGCTTCTGCGATCTAGCGGGTAAGTACTAGAAACTGATCTTGATTATGCATTTGCCAAGTGTGCGGAAACATCAGTTACTCCATCATGAATCTATAAATATCTTCAAAGATGAAGAAGAAGATGCAAGGGTTTATAACCCACCCTTGCCCGATTCACGATCAGGTATTCGCAGACGGCCACATTTGGTCTTCTCTTTACGATTTATGCAATAGTCATCGTTGCAGAGATGGCCCTCTTGAGAATAGGAATGACGATCTTTCAGATTGAGAGTATATCCGACATGTTTACTGTGGGTTTAGCAGCGAGTAACAATACTATGGCAGGCGGAACGTCAGGGGTAAGGGTAACAGCTGCTGCGGATTCCGGTGGGCATGCAATCTTAGACGATCTGTAGACCACCCTGGTGATGCATGCAGATCATGTGGCACATCAAATGGGTCGAGAAAATACGCGCTGAAGATTTACATAGAATTCATGTATTCTATAAATTCGCTTTTTTTCTCGCTTGGTATGATTTTCGATCATGTCGAGCAGTTCCCGCGGAGGAGGTTGTGGCAGATGCCACTGTTCTTGTTGCTACGAGACGACGAGTGAAATCGGTTAAACATAAACTTGAGCAGCTATCTTTGGCGGCATGCCAGCCTTCCTTGTTTAATACATCAACGGGCCACTGTTTTTAGTTCTGGTACAAGATAATCAGATAAGGGTAAGATTCCGGGACGAGGGACGAACTGTATTGTACAGAATGGTACTGCAAGAACGACCCTGCTTTCAAACCTACTGTTACCCGATTAATTTCCATTGCAGATCATGAGAAGTTACGAAAACCACCCTACTCCGATTGGGTTTTCTGTCTCAAATTCTGTCTCTCCACAACCCCTGTTGTTGTTCCAATTCTTAGATTTGGTAGGTGACTATAACTAAAGCTTAACAGGAAGTCGTTCATGTTACGACTTTAAGTTCCTGTGCCCGCACCTGGCTCTGTGTTCGTACGAGCTTCAGAGGTCGCTAAACATTTTCTTTTCGTTTTCCTCTCCTGAAAATATACTCAGTCTTTTTATTCCGCATTCTTATGGATTTGTCGATAGAAATCAAATCAACAAAATGCTAAAAACGAAGTTCACAGAACTGATGGGGGTCGAGTACCCCCTGATGCAGGGTGGGATGCATTTTGTGGGTTACGCAGATCTGGCCGCAGCCGTCTCAGAGGCGGGCGGTTTGGGTACGATAACAGCACTCACACAGCCTGACCCCGAATCTCTGCGAAAGGAGATCCGAAAAGCAAAGAGTCTCACTAAGAAGCCCATCGCAGTCAACCTGACTCTGTTACCGATGCTGGCCCCACCGAACTACGAAGAGTTCGCTCAAGTGGTGCTGGATGAGGGGGTAGTACACGTTGTTGTTGATCTACTGCTCAACATTATCGAACAAGAAGAACGAAAATGATCTTCACCCGCAGTTGATTGTTGTATTTAGGAGCAAGTGCGTGCTCGTGTTCACTGACACTGTGTGATTACATTTATGATTGAGTGTGTCCTAGGCCTAGCATATTTTTTTCAATGACAGATTTTGTTCATCTCGTCTAATAAATGACAGATCCGCATCATTGAAACTGCTGGGCGCAATCCGGAAAAGTGGATAAAGTTTTTCAAGAAAGCTGGCTGTGTTGTGATCCACAAGTGTGTTGCTGTCAAGCACGCGATTTCTGCGCAAAAAATGGGTGCGGATATGATATCAATGGACGGATACGAGTGTGGCGGACATCCGGGAGAAAACGACGTTACAAACTGGGTCCTCTTTGCACGAGCTGCAAAACAGCTTAAGATTCCGTACATTGCCTCCGGTGCGTGTGCAGATGGCCGACAGCTCGCTGCGGCTCTCGCGCTTGGATGCGAGGGCATGAACATGGGAACAAGGTGCTATTAAAGCCTTTAGAAATAGCGTGCTGACGCAAGTATAGTATGATCTTCGCAACGAAAACAGACTAAAAATGTGATAGATCAGTCATCAGTGTCTCTGCGAGAAACAATGTAGTTGCATGGCCGCCCTCATGATGATCTGTGTGTTCATCCTCACTTCGCCATCGTCTACTACAACAACTCTCCTCTCAGGTGGATGGCAACCAAAGAAGCTCCTATCAAGCAAGGAATTAAGGATGCCATTGTGAAGGCAAGCGAGTATGACACGACGCTCGTTTTCACGACGCTTGCGAACACGGAACGGGTGTTCAAAAATGCTTGTGCAGAAGAGGTCCGTGAGCGTGAGAAGAAGGATCCAGGGAACTTCGGAGCGATTGCTGATCTCGTGAAAGGCGCAAAGTACCGGATATCATTTCAGGAGACCGGAAACCCGGATGACAGTGTATGGAGTTGCGGACAGAGCATTGGGCTTATCGAAGATGTCCCGAGCTGCAAGGACCTCGTGAAGAATATTTGCGAAGAGGCAGTGCGAGTCATTCAAAACAACGCGACGCAAAACATCGTTTCCAAATTGTAGAGGCTACCTTAATCACTCGCACCAGGTAGTCGATTAAGAAGTTTTTTTGATCAAACTGCGCGTCCGCGTTCTTGGCGTTCCGTTGGTGTCAGTAGAAGATGAACCTTCATCATCAACACGACTCGACGTACGACACTAGGACGTATGCGCTAGTAACCATCTTCCTTGTGGCTGTGACCTGAGATTTGCGCCAATAATCTCAAAGTTGCCCGTCCTTTCTCTGCGATCTCGAAGTTCGAACCTGCAATTCCAGTACATCAACTATCTTCCTCCACTTATGTTTTCGAAACATTTTACCAAGAAGGATTCTCATCGAGTCCGAATCCGAAAGTATTGATTAGAACCCGATCGGCCTAAGATGCGTGTCGACAAGATCCCCTTCCGTCATCTAGAATCTGGCTTCAAACTCTGTTCTTAGGATTCTCCCTTTGGCTACAGGCACTGAGCTGACTAGTCGCTTTTTCACAAGTACAACAAACTTTGAGCACGCTCAAAACCAGCGGTTGCCAAAGTAGAAGGACAGATGTTCGAGACGCATGGTTATATAAATATGAGATTGAGAAGATATCGAGATGCTGCTGTTGCTGTTGCAGCTAGCTACGTGCGTGTAGAGTGATTTTGAGAGTTTTCACGGTCTTCTTCTGCTAATGGTACTTGGCGATGAAGTCGCAGTCTATAATGCTCGCCCTTCGAGGTGCATTGATCATATCGGTTTCATAAAGGATGTGGATGTTCTTCAGCGATATCAAGAATGACCTTCTTGATGTTTCAGCAAGAAAGGCAAACAGCTTGTTAAACCATTATCATCGTGTCATGCTCATGTGAGTGCTAGAAGAGTTTTTGCATCTGCAAAACCAGGTCACCGCGCTCCCCCAGCCTCTGTACGTTTCACAACACGCACGTGAATTACATGTTTCTCCTCAAGATAAGAATATGCTAGTGCTACCGGCGCTCAATAGAAGTGCGATGAAGATCTTTCAATTCACAACAGATCGCATCCGTTTTAGTATCGTTCCATCCTTATTCAAGACGCCGCGTAAGCAATATGGCATCATATAGTTCGTCGGGTGTGACGTCGACGAATGTTCTTGTTATGAACCTTGAATTGTGATAATACCATTGGCGCTCTTCAAGTAATACCATATCTAGAGACGAAACTACTCTACCGTAGGAAATTTAGTTTGTTAGTCGCATGATAATTCCCTTTCCCACATTGACGTAATTATTATCTTTATCAGGCCATTCCGTTGTCGTTGAGTAAGATGAAGAATCATGTTGTAGTGTCAAAATAACACCAAAAATATGTTGTGCAACTACAAGGTTACGTGGTCCGTCGTCGTGTTCTTGTAGTCTTCTCAGTTTTTCGTTGTAGTACGGGGGGCACCTACGCACCATGAGTTGATTAAGCGACTGGTACTGACTAGTTCCTGTTCCTTGTCGACATGGGCAAGATGTTTACCCTGATTTCTTGTATTGTTATGTGAGAAAATCACAAATAAAAAATCATGTTGTCCTCAGCCAGTGCCTCCTTGTCAGTGGTCTCGGCGAAAGTCTCTCATGCACCTGTTGCCGCATTGGCCACACTTGTACGACGGATTGGGCGGGAAGCTGCGCGGAAGCATGCGCCAAGCATTACAACGCGACTCTCAGCGTCGAATTCTGCAACAACAGGATCAGCAGATGACAAGTTTTTGAAGGCGGGGTCGTGTTCACCAGCTGCACACTTGGGTGTCGTAGAAAATCTGCATGATAAAGGACGAGGCGAAGGGCTAGTACGAAATCCTACGCGAGGTCGAGGAAGGCATGAGGGTGAGGCCCGGCATTTCCAGAGAAGACACTACTCTTGGGGAAGGTTGTGGTCTCGCTGGGGCAGTGGTGATGATCCGCAACCTGACAAAAGCACACTCAGCGGAGGAGGTACGGTCATCGACAACTTGCGGTCCTCTTTTTCGAATCACTCTGCCGCGCCAGACCGTGCACCCCAAGTTGCTACTGCAGAGCCTCCGGTAGACAACCCAAGCACAAGCACTCTCGAGGAGGACGGTAAAAGTGGCGCACCAGGAGTTCCAGCTTCTGAGAAGGTTTCATCATGGTGGAGTGGACAAGAACCGGCTGTGGAGCCTAAGAATGGGCGCGCTGAGAGTCTTGGATTTCGGCACGACCAAGATGCCAATACGACTTCACCATCTGAGGCAGATGATAACGCCGCCAGCACGATGAACGATGCTAATCCCGCAGCACCTCCTCCGAACGGTCAGCAGTTTGTGCGCAGCAAAAGCACGCCAGAAAGCTTCACTGTAGAAGGAGCAGCGCGAGGTTCAGCCGGCGCCCCGCCTCCTGGTGGAGACGCATCTTCCTTTTCCCCGCCTTCTGCGGATTACCTGTATTATCACCGATTGCAGGAGCAGCTCCACGAGTTACACGAGAAAACACGAAATTTGCCGCGATTCGCTTT
Source organism: Amoebophrya sp. A25 (assembly GCA_905178165.1). Classification (NCBI taxonomy): domain Eukaryota; class Dinophyceae; order Syndiniales; family Amoebophryaceae; genus Amoebophrya; species Amoebophrya sp. A25. Next base: position 1,079,195 of record CAJINU010000015.1, read on the forward strand.
CATGGGAATCGCTGGTGGTCTAGGGCTGCTCTGCAGCATCCTCTACATGCGCTGGACATGGGTAGTCGGCGCAGTCTCTGATGAAACAAGCAAAGTCGTGAAGGAGGTACTGGTGGAACTGCTCAGTTACTTGTATGTAACAAGTACAAGTAAATGATCTTGAGTAATAGTTTGAACAAGAAGTAGAGGAACAAAAGGAAATGAGGAATATTACCACTTCTACGAAGATAGCCTGGGATTTACAACAAGGCGAAATATTGAATTAAAGAAGATTAGATCCTCTGAAAGACTCTGTCGTAAATATTAAGTATTTTAGGATGAAGAATCAGAATTAATGATCCAGGTAGGGGAGCATTAATCTGGCACGAATAAAAATTTTTTCTTTAAGATCTGGTAAGCCAGACAATGTAACGAGGGTTCGTTGTCCTCACCACCCCCAGACCAGTCGCAAAGCCTATTATATAAATATCTGTCTGCGCAGATTCCTTCTCGTATGGCGTATGGAGGTAAGCGAGATTGGAATCTAGCATATTCGATTATTAGAGAAAACCTCTACTCGCTTGTATAAGTTGAAAGCGTTAGAGGTTAGCTTTAAGCACGGGCATGCCGTGCACTTCTGGGAAGAAGTGTTCAGGGTGCTCGCACTTTGCATCAGTAAAAGGTCTTAAGGGCCGACCTAGCAAAGGCTATTCGCTAGGGGCAGAAGTCATAGTTTAATTGTGCAGGCTGTTAATGAGTGTCCTGAAGAACTAAGGATCTTTATCGAGGGATGGAGTGGCTGGCGCGATAAAGTAGGCATTTGTTGTCCAGCTGGTTCGTGAGTCTGCATTGATGTGGTTTGATATAAAAAAGAATATCTTCACGATGTGATCGTTCATCATCTTCTCAGGTCGTCGCAAGTGCCGAGTTGAAGGACGAGGCTTCGATTTTCAGCAAGGATCTTTTACACAAGCTGATGACGGATGAGGAAATCTCACGCGTTTCCGGAAAATGGGTCCTGGAGTTGATTGCGTTTTTCGAGTCGGAGCTCGGCAAGCAGATAGCGTCTCTTTTGAAGCAGGACGTCATTTTGGAGGAGCTCACCCGCTTAGGTATGGTCTGGATACAGCGGCTATGCGAAAAACCGGAAATCCGTGAAGCACTAGCCGATCTGGTGATTCAAGTTCTCCTCTTGCCGCGTATCTTGGACCAGACGGTGCATCTGACCCGAGACATCGTGAAAAGCGAAGCTGTCATGACAGCCACAGCAGAAGCACTCTACGACATCGTGACCACTGAAGAAGCGATAAATCGGGTGTCGACGCTGGGGCGGCGTGCAACTAAAGAGCTGTTAGAGGACGAATTTTTGAAGCGAGAACTCGTCACGGCACTCTCGGAAACGCTGCGTCGGGATGAGGTGCAGCGCAGTGGCCGAGCAGCGCTCTGGGGCATCATGATGCCGGGATTTCGTATTCCCATTATACTTACCTTTAGTGCTACTACAACTACCGGCTTCAACGCCTTTCCACTTAAAGATTTTGAATGTTGTTGTAGGAGTAGGGTTGTTCTTTAATATGACTTTGACCAGCCTCGTTCGTATTAAGTGAGGGTCTCTATGAGGACAGAAAACCCAGCATAATGGTTTCAAACAACAGTTTCGCGCGAGGGCGAGAAAGGAAGTTTGGCGCAAATGCTGGGTAGTGCAGAAGCCCATTGGGAAAGCTTGCCTGAGGCAGAGAAAGAAAATATCCTTCGAGAGTGCAATCGTCTAATATCATCGAAAAAGAAAACAGATGAGAGGATGACCGTCGACCAGTATCAGAAGGTGGAAATACCCATGCCTGAGCTTGTCAACCCTACTGTGCGAACATCGCCAATGGTGCCTAGTGTGCCTTCTGCGCTCGCCGTAGAAGAGAAGTCGTCATTTGTAGCAAAGGGAAAGGCATTTTCATCATCCTCGCCGACGATTGCTCTTCGTGATAATTCTCCTATTCCACCAGATGAGCCGACCACGGATGTTGTGGTTGTCACATCAACGGATCAACATTTGCCAGAAGCCAGCTCCTCAAATGAAGTCTCAGAAGTAAAGCCAGCCGACCACAAAATACATGATGCGCAACGAGCCGTTACAAGACTTGCTGAAAAGGAGGAGGCGTCTGCCGTACCAAGTATTGAGGAGCAAGGGAGACCACACCCTGCTGCTACTCTTGACCAAGAACATGGTTTACTCTCCACTCCTACTTCACCTCCGAGTACAGGAGTGACTGAAGAAAAACCAGAAGTAGCGGCCGCCGGCTCGTGGAGCTCCTCAACATCTGTAGATGATGTTGCGACTGCAACCCAGCCTTTAGCCGATGCCAGCGGACCAGCTGCGGATGTGAAGGCCCACCGCATTTCGGAGAAGGGATTTCTAGAAGATGTTGATCATGTTCTCTCCGTGTCTGTAGGCGAGGTTACGCTCCACGCTGGAAAAGCAGATCTAAAAGCAACTGCATTGGACGGCGCATCCCGTTCATCAAGTAACAACGAAGATGCCTATGATGAGCCAGAGAAGGCCACAGCTTCTAGAGTGGCGACAGCCCAGCCACTTTCAGTCCATGATGGCGTTGACGATGGCAAAACGAAGAGCGAGATAAGCAACAAGCAAGAAGAGGCGTCTCGTCCAGCCCCAGACTCGCCCGCCGCGTCGTCATCATCCTCTTCTTCACCTTTAGCCTTTATCGCCTCCACCCTTGGAGAGTCGGAAATCTTACAATCGCTGGCAGCAGCGACAAAGGCCGATTTTGATCCGCTAGCTGCTATGGCACCCCATCAGCTGTTAGACGGCACATCAGCATTTTCAGAAGCGGCAACTGCAAAAACGTCGCAGCAGGTAAATGACGTTATTGAATCATCAAGGGGCTCTCCTGGCACTTGCACTTCCGCCTCAGCAGAGCATAGAAAGGCTTTCGAGGTGTCAGACGAAGTCAAGGATGACTGCAAAACCCAAGCAGATCCGCAAATAGTAACTGGTGTAGCAGGAGAAATTGCGAAAGATGTAGAAGCAGCAGCAATTCGACGTGGTCGAAGAGATGAAGATGATGGCGACAAAAAGAAGAACGTCCCAGTAATTCTGGACGTAGATGATAAAAATGCTCAAGAACTTCAAAGGCCCGCTGCGTCGATGAAGAGTACCACACCTGCAGCTCGAGAAGCAGAGGAGACTGCAAGTGGCGATGTCGAAGTGACGAAGGTACTAGACGAGACCACAAGCAGTGCGATCAATGCAGCGAGCAAAAGCAGACGAGAAATCAAATCGCCGGCTGGAGGTAGCGTAGCAGATCTACGTGCTCTCGATGCACCGACACCCGCCTCCTCATCTTCTAGTCGGCGTCCCGATTCCGATGAATCCGAAACAGACTACACCAAAAAGTCTGCAGGTGCTGATGAGGAGGGCGAAGCCCACAAGAAAGGACGGCTTCTAGTTGCTGCTGCGACCATGCTGAAGCACGAAATAGGTGACTTCTGGCGAAGACACAAGGATGATATGGTGTTTCTCCATAGAGATGAGCAGGTGAAGGAGGAGGAGGACTCGGCGCAAAATAAAGGAGAAAAGAACACTTCATCCTCAGCGGGTGAAGAGGCTAGTGATGCAGATGATCGTCGTTTCCGTCTGATGGAGAGGCTTGACGGCGTCCATCATGAATCTCTCATGGATGTCATATAACTGGAACTGCTTAAAAAGGTTAACTACGAACAACAAACAAGCAGACGCAGTGATCGACTTTATCGATCCTCAGATAAAGTACACTAATAGGTATATGTATGAGCATGATAGCATCATGATCTATCATTAACAACATACTCAAAGACAATGACGCATCGAATTAATCATGTGGTTTCGACTCAATGCAGACGAGACCATTTTCTTCCCAAAATGAAGGCATAAACAAATTGCTTGTTGTACGTCCGCACAATGGCAGTTTTGGTTTTCGCATTCGCGCAGCGCCGTCAAATAATTTAAGAGCCGGAGCGAATACTATGTATATCTTTATGCGCTCTTCCTGGTGGTCGGCACGACCAAAGTAACTCATCATCTGATGTAGGAGAAGCATCGGTTCCCCTGCAGCGATTTTCCTGTGTATCTTTCCATTTGTCCAGGCGCAAATTTCAGTCTCTGTCTTGACTTTCTTGTCCTGGTTGTTTGAAAAACACGACGTGTGCCGCACGCGAGTCCGATTCAAGCCACGTAAATAAAGGCGGGTGGACTTGTAGACAAGTAGACAACAAAAAAGAAAAAGAGCACAGAAGTGTGTGCTTGCATACTCTGAAAATAATTGGCTTTCTTGGCATAAGAACAACTAATATGACGTCTGGACGAGAGAGTGATTCTAGTAGTCCTACTGTTGCTCTCTCTTGTGTCTCTGTCAGACGCACGAGACCCGGAAGTAGTTTTGCTTTGTTTCAGGCCTATTGTCTCTATCGACTGCGATTCTGGTCCCCAACTAGAGTTAGATACGTTTTTAGTTCAGGTGAAGTAGAGAGGTTAGAGTAAGAGCTTAGAGCTTTCAGGAATTTTCTATTTATTACAAAGAAGTCCATCTACTGCATTTTCCACTACTAAGTAGCTCATGATTTAGTGCAAAATGCCAGCCGATACTAGATGTGCGAGATTATCTTCCGCAAGAAGATGAAGTTCATCTCGCGTGACACCTGATGAAAGAAAATGTCAAAAAGGTGAGACACAATTGTGATTTTCCTCGTGCATAATCTGGCGTATATCAAAATCATCACCATGAGCAGCCTCCTCCTTCTTGCTGGGTCGTCTCCGCCGTGTCCTGTCGCGGTACAAGATCGTGTGTCGACGGGATGTGCTGCAGCGTCGCCATCGTCTTCTTCGTCCTCGACGTCTCATCTACACGGTACGCTGCCGGCGCCTCTGAAAGAAAAATGCTTCGGCGGGTTACTCTTGCTGCAGAAGCGGGATGAACAAGTGTTGCGCTGGGTCCAAGTAGAACGTTACCCAGGCTGCCAGTGGCAGCTTGCGTGCTATCGCGTGAAACAAGTGAGGAGCAGGCAAAAACTGGCTGCCCTTCTGGAGTCGAAGCAGATTGCTCAGGCAGGAGGGTCTACAACTGGGGGAGCAAGGCCCGGCGCCTCATCCAGCGGATATGGCTCGGATCAGTCCAATTCTGGAGAGAACGGCTCGTTGCGCAATATAAGCGACATGATCGATGGATTCGCCGCTTCATCCGGAGCAGCACCTTGGATATATGTTGGGTCAGTGGACAAAAGCGGGAACCTCGCCACGTCGACAACACCACCACGGACTAGTACCTGCATTGCACTGGAATTTGCGGCGTCGTCGCCGCAGGGAGACATCTCGTCCTCGAGCCGAGCGTCAGCGGGGCTTCACCCTGGTGTTGGTGATGCCGCGACCAGTGGACTTACATCAACACGGGGGACTCGAAAAGACGACGACGTCAACTCCGACTCAGGTGGTGGCCTATACGACAGGGAGCAATCCTCGCGATATTTTTCGCCGTCATCTAGAAGAAGCAGAGCAATGAGTATACAACGCGCAGCGCGGAGCTCAATGCCATGTCTGACAAGTCCCGTTTCGCCGGCATCATCCACAAAGAGCAACAAAGAGGACGATAGACGGAGTAGATGGCACAAGTCAAGAACTGCGCGAGGTACTAGCATCTACTCTCAGCATGATCATCACCTTGCTGCAGGAAGGATTGTCACAAACCAGGACCACGAAATAAGACGAAATGTTGACAGTTTCTGTGATGTGAACACACCTACTTCTGCTGGCGGGTTGCTGTCTTCCTGCACGTCATGTCGGGAGACGAGCGGTGAATATATCGGACCGGTGCTCGGCACAGGTTTTCCTCCTCGAGCTGCTGCAAGCGAGCTAGCGACGCGTGACGCATTCCAAGTACAACGCCTTCGGCAACAGTGTGAACTCGAACAAGTAGAAGCGAAATCAGAAGAGAGAACGTTTTTGACCAGAAGAGTCTTAACGACATCGAGTGGAAGAGAAACAAAATCAAAAACGACCACGGAAGATGCGATGCCTCCCCCGGCTGGTGCACCTTTTGATAGAAGCAGCAGTAATCATGACCATGCAGGCCTCAAGAGCGAGGACAGGACACACCAAAAAGATTCTTCAATATGTCAAGATGAACATGCTGATGAAGATAACGTCGAGACTTGGCGAACGTCAAGACGGACAAGGAAGTCAGAGCTGCGCGCTTCTACTACGTCCGTTCAAAGCAGGCGGCGGTCTTCGCGTGCTGCTTCGATTGAATATGACTTTGGAAGGGGCGAGGCCGTGAAAAGTGGTGGTGGACTGCCACTGCTATCGCCGCGACGCGAAGAAGACGATCAAGAAGAGGGTACTGACGGGGAAATAGCAAATGTTCTGGAGGAAGCCGGCTCTGCGATCATAGGCGATGAAAATGACCCACATGATGCTGGTGCCACTGCTAAAGAAAGCGGTGGAAGCGGAGCTCGTCTTTTATCGTGGCAATTACCAGAAGCGTCGCGCATATCATCGATCTCTTCAGCTGCGTCACCAGAAACTACCCGGACAACGCCTAGCTTGGCGGACTCCCCCAACAGCGATGATCGACTTTCAGGTAGAGTGAGGTCTCTCCTTTGGTCACCACATAGTCCGGCCTCCTCGTCCAGCACATCGAGCATTAACCTGCCGCGAGCAGGAAGAGTGACATCTGCGGCGAGGACGAAGCCCGGGACGGGGTGGGACGATGACCACACGAACGATGCGTCCGGTTCGAGGTCATTAGAGGGACACGAAGCAGGCGAAAGCCGCCTGCATCTCGCACCTGTTGCAGCGACGAATGTGCAGTATCGCTCTGATGCAAGCAATGCCGTCACGACCACAGGAGTAATGGAGGACGAGTGTCAGAAGCAGGAGCCTCGCTCCAGCACGAGTGACATTCGAATGATGCCGGGTGATAAACATGCTGAGGTAAGCAAGTGGAGACATCAAGCGGACGATAACACTAGCAGTCAGCCTACGACCAGCAAAGTCACGCCATCGGGCGCAGGTTTGGCGAGATCTACTTCTGCACAACCAACATCCTGCCCGCCTGCCATGCGATATCACCTACTCGTGGAGCGAGAGTGCACGGAGCGAGTTTGGGATCTTGCAGGGGCCCAGGTAAAGGACGACGGGGAGGTTAAAATGAAGACAGGAGAAAGTCTGTTCCACTTCACTATTTTTTGTGTTGGTCGAGAGATCCGCAAGTATCGATCCGATATGTTTGCTCTGTCGACACCGTTCGCGCGTGGGGGGAGCAAAGCCGCGAGCGGCGCAGGATCCCTACTCTCTCCGCAGCTTTCACCATCGGCTTCGACTCTAGGTGGAGGCGGAGCGAGCACTGCTTCCAGTCGCCGGTCATCGCGTGAAAATTCTGTCGACTCCACCTCTGGGTCTGACGCTGTTAGGGCGTCACGCCATACAAACAACGGAAGGAGTGCTGGTTTTGTAACTGCCTCAGGGTCAGACCTCGACCAGCGTTGTTCTCGGAAAAGTACGCGATTGAGGGGTGCTCAAGGTCAAGCAACTCGCTCTCCGCAAAAATGCGTCACCGCAACAGGGGATAAAATTGGTAGCAAAGGCGGTCATATTCATGTAGGAGACGGGAGTGCTGATCAACATCATATATTAGAGCAAGCGCGAATCGACCGCGACAACCCGAATTACCGCCGCGGCAATATGGCGGTGTCTGCGAATTCGTCTTCGACCCAACAGCTTTCTGGCGGAGGCGTCGCCATGTCTAGTGCTGGTGCACCAGCAGTCGCTTCGTCCACCGGCCATCGCGAGCGCAAGCCGGCATCTCACGGACGAGCAGGAGGAGGCCACCAAGCGAGGAATCGCAATCAAAGGGGCTCAACATTGCTTCAGCAAGAGCTTCGAAGGCAACGTGAAGAGGAGAGAACGAGGCGACTCGTGAGCAGAGTTGCATCACGCTTGGAGAATGACGGACAGTTGGGAGGTCTTGGGTATACTATGACGAAACAAAGTGAGTCTCAAGTTGAAAACGTGTTTTCCTTCTGTGCATTGAAGAAATCGTCACAGGTTTCCTGGTTATGCAGTCTCCGAGCAGCGATGCGGTGGGAGTACCCGGCACGACCTTTGTTGCAGGCATCACCGAGCCTCGGGAACATCGAGAGACTGAAGCATGTCGAAAGAAGCAGTTCAGCATGGCGAGGTGTGACAGTAGTACTGACGCCCGCGCTCGTCGCAAGGTACTCAGCTTTGAGTGAGAGGCTTCTTCTACGCGGCGACTCTCGGGCGAACAGCCGGCTTTCAGTTGCGACAGAGCACAGGAGTGTGCAGATTCAACAGCAGCCTCACACCCAACAGCAGACTAGAAATGGAGATCATGGATTTATTAGCACAAGCAATGAATTACATGAAGATGAAGACACCACGAATCTTTTGGGCATGCTGGAGAAGAATGATTCAGGTGTGGGTGTGCGACGTCGACTCACCTCCAGCTCCACAGGTGGAGCTTCCAGTAGAAAATCCACCGCCTTACCAGGCGGTACCCGCGGTAGCGGGGGAGATAAAAGTAGTCCATCGGAAAAAACGAGAATTCAACATAGTTCCAGCTGGATAAATGACGAGCAGAGCCGACATTTGCTTCAACATCGCACTGACGAGGATCCACGTCCACCGCATCATGTTTTTTCACATTCATCAGGAGATCATGTGAGGGACAGCGACCATCATGTGGGTAGCCTCTTACGGTCCTTTAGCACCAACAATCATCATGATCATCTTCAAGGAGGAAAAGACCACCATACTAGTACTCGGGAGGTGATGATGAACCATGCTTGTGCCAGTCTGCTCGGCGCCGAATTGCAGGCGCACAAGAAAAAGCTAGGAGGAAACGAAGACTTTTTCGCTAGCGATGATGCTCCAGCGATTGAACTAGTTGTAGTGGTGAAGCGCTTGCAGTACAAACACAACCAGATGGTCGCTGCGGTCGTTTCATCGTCCTCAACCAGCACCGGGCAACTACCAAAAGTTCCCGAAGAATCGAATATGGATGTCCAATCTATGAGGGCAGCTCCTTCACCAGAGAAGAATGAGCATCAGAATCATCTTCCCAGTGCAAGTGAAACCTGTACAGCAGATATGATACCTGAAGTAGAAGTAAATGGAGCGAAAAGCAATTTCACGACCTGTGTGATGAATGAACACGGAGCTTGTTCGGAGGAAGCAAGCGTGCAAGCGTTGGAGGGTAATGCTCATGGCACTCCAGGGCATGAACTGCATCTGCAACAATGCGATCCCATTGTAAAGTTAACGAGAACGAGCGACCCGGATAAATCGCTGATTTTAGGTGAGACTCTAAAACCCCTCGCGCCTATCGAGCAGCAATCGCGCAAGAAGCCGTTACTGGACTTCTTTAAGAGCAGTGCAAAGGAACTTCTCCAGGTGAGTGCACAGCAAGTCTGTGGTCACAAATCATTAAACGCTGGGACATTATCCTCACCTGCCGGCGGTGCTGCCGCGACAGATGTGCCATTGGTGTCGTCGGGCATTTCCTCTACGTTCTTACAGGCCGCCGCCTCGTCCTCGTCAACCGCGTCTGGTGGAGTCACGTTGTGCAATTCCTTTGTCGTTGTTCGTCTCGGCCAGTGCTTCTCTCGTACCACGACTTTGTACGAGGAGCCCGCACCTGCGTGGGGCGAAACTTTGAGGTTATTATCCGAGAGCGACGACCCCGATCTGCCTGTGTGGTTCGAAGCGTGGACTAGTCCAGGACCGGAAGAAATTCTTGGTTCCCGACTGACAAATAGCGTTCCGCCAAGCAAGTGCGTGGGCTCGGCCGCAGTGCCCTTAATTGGATTTGGACGCAACATGCCGCAAACGCATCGGCTGACGCTGAAAAACATCTCGAACATCAAGAAATCCGGAGTCTCACGCGAGAACTTGGTGGTGGCAGAGCTGGAGGTGGAGGTGATTGTCCGGCACCGTTTTGCGAGTATCTTTAAGCCGCTGCCACGGCACAGGCTCATGCAGGAGCGCGCGCTCTTGGTACAAGATGCACTCACCAAAACACGAATGTTCGATCGTGAGGAGATCGATCGGATTCGCCACTTCTTCAAGCGGGGCGAGGCTTTGGTTAAGCGCATTAAGGAGGGCAGCGAGAAATGGAAAGAGATCGAGCGCTGGGATGATCCGGCCCTATCCTCTCTCGTGCTGTGTGCGCTCATAGTCCACGTTTTGTGCTTTTTCGAGTACTCTCTGGCACTGGTTTTTCTCGGTTGGCTTTGCCAACTGATCAGCCGGCAAGCTGAATGGACCCTTACGAACTTGGCACCGCCAGAAGCGAAGTTGCGCTTTCAGCAGTTGCGTCGAAGTGTAGCAGCTTCTTCGGACAGGCTCGGAGCCGCTAAAGGCCGTCTTGCATCCGTACTAAACGCATCTTCTTCTGTCGTCCCTGGTAGAAGAAGGAACAAAAGTATGGACCAAGATCACCATGTTGACCAAGACGTCAACGGGAAGCATAACAGACCATTGCGTTCTCGAACCGGTCAACAGCTTCGTAGAGAGCAAAAGACCACAAACGAAGTATCTGGTGCAACTACTTCTACTACAAATTCGAAGATGTCTTTTCTTTTTCAGCGCTTCATAGGGAGCAGGCTGCAACCTGAGCACGCACACCAGCAAGCAGAATATGGAGATGGCCACTCATCTTTGACAGAAGGTAGAAGAGAATCATCGACAAAGCGAAAACGATGGGGAGAAGCGGCAGCTCTAGAACTAGAGGCTTTATCAACAAAAGACATACCAGCAACATCTTCCACGTGCTTATTTGATGAGGACCCCAGCAACATCGGAGACGAAGCTTCGAGGCAGTTGACAGAGAAAGGTGGCCAACATGGAGCCACGCCGGTCGAGCATCGGATAGAGCAGTCTAACACAGAGACAGACAGAATCGCAACTGGGACTCTCTTCACGGATACATCAACACTCTTCGATGAAGACGCTCCTTTAGCTTCTCTTTCATCATCACGTGACGTGGCTGAGATGAAAAGAAAAGTGATAGAGGATTGTCGTGAAGATACTGACAACTTTGATCCAGTCGTGGACGCCTGTACTCCTCGCAAGACCGGAAAGAATGATGCCATTGTTGACTACCTTGACGAGAACCAAAACATCAGGACACGGTGCATGCAGAAACACCAAAACCAATCTGGCTCGTCATCCTCGTTCGACGGCAAGAGCACTTGGAGCAATAGCACGCCGTCATCGACAAGAAAGAAAAACCGTTCCTCTTGCATTCGTCTTGGAGCTGAGGAGCCGGCTGGCATAGAGCGAGACTCATATCCTGGGACGATGAGCGGAGTACGCGGTGGCCCTACTCGAGGTCAGCAGAGTGGCTTTGCGGCTAAGGGTCAGCATCGCAGTTGCTTTGCCTCTGCAAAGCAGCGCTTCATGCCAGACGAAACGCCTGATGCACAGACGGGAGGAGGCAGGAGCAAGGATGAACAATCGAAGCGTATAGAACGCATCGAATCTCAACGATGTTGGTTTTGGGGTGGTTTTTCTTCGTCACGTCTGCTGTTCAGTGACCCACCCCCCTGGCGGGATGAGCGCGGGTTCGCATGCGAAGCCCCCAAGTCTGTTGAAAATGGCATTCGCTACCGGTGGGAGGTCCGCGTGTCTCCTGTCACTGATGACAACGGATGGAGCTACAGCCGCGCATTTTCTGCGAAGCGCCATGTTTTGACGAACAAGGCTACCTACAAGTCTATGTTTCGCGAGCGAAGGCATATAGGCATGCCCATTTTGGATTTTGACGAAGACGACGTCTCCTCTTGCGCAGGCTCATCAAGTATTCTCTCGACTAACTACGTCGGGGACCAGCTACACACATCGACAAACACTCCGAGCACGATTTTTTCTGGATCTTCAAACATGACGCTTCTTGATGATCGAGAAACCGAGAATAACCGAGGGGGTGCTGGTAAAAAAATGAACGTTCATACATTCATAAGTCGCGACTGTCAAGGCGGTTCTAGTGCTCGAAATGGTATCCGCGACGAGATAAATTTTGCAGGGGACTCGGCCTCCAGCACATCTCGCACAAGGGACAATCACAAAGCGGGAGTATATGCCAGGAACGGAAACGACCTAGCAGATAGCAGAATCGAGGGCTTCGCAACCTGGAAGACGGGCATGCGGTCTGTAGCTGGCGAGACAAGCGAGGATGCAAGTCCACGGCTACGAAGAGTAGTTGTGAATGTAAATCACGGTTTTGGGTTCGGTGATGGGAGCTTGCTCGATGCGCAGGGTGATAAGCATCAGGGTAGACATCACGTTGATCACCACGTGAAAAATAGTTACATGCTGCGGGATGACATCAACAGTGTTGTAAGCGGAGGCTTTCTGATGTCACACGAGAACGAGGGCTCCTCTGGCGGAGGTGGTGGCGGTGCCTTTAACGCTGCGCGGCGCTTCTTTTCATCGGAGAAAAGCGAGAAAAGCGGGAATCGCAATTTCATTCGAGAATTCTGGGATCGCAACCTTTTGCGTTTCAACAAGCACGAACGCAAGTTTCTCTTCTGGGCGGACTACATCGAGCGCCGTAACAATTTGTTCGAGGGCAAATACGCGCACATTTCTCAAATTCTCGCTATACTGTTGTTCGCTTTGATGCTTTTGGCAACGTTCGTGCCTGCGCGGCTCCTGATACTGATTTTCCTTGTGCGCCGTTTTCGCAAGGGCTACAAGAGTGGCAAGTACAGCCGTGCCAACCGCGAACTGGTCTTGTCGGAACTGAAAAATGAAGCGCAACACTGGTGCGTGGATCGACGTCAGGTCCGACGAATAGAACGGTGGACGCGACAGACAAAAATGACCGAGGTGTTCAATCTCACTACGACACTAGCACTCCGTGACTGGATTCACCGGCGTTACTTTCGGAATGCCTATCCTCTACCGGTTTCCCATCTACAGCAATTTCAAACCCTAGACGACTTGTTGAAACGCGTAGTTTCCGAAAGTCTCTGCTTTCTTCGCAATCGGGAGCGTCCCCGTTCTATGTGGTGGCGCGGAGGCTTCTTTCACTCATTCCTAGATCACGTGCCATCCAATATCAACGAATATGACCCAGATTCCATCCTTTACTACGGACACCGATACCAGGACTCAGACGAGATTTAGCGCAGGAAAATTCGCGACCACCATCGAGATGTCCTTTCCCTTCCTCTTTTTCAATTCCATCGTCATTCAACAGAATCACCAACACTATCTTGTGATCTTGTCTACTTGTTTGATAAATATGAATATGTTTTCTTTTTTCAAGCGCGATTTTGCTATGTTGATGAAAATCAAGGAAAACATGATAATCTTCATGCCTGCAGGCAAAGGCATAATTCCCAGGATGCAGAGGCCGAGAAGTAAATAGTAGCATCTGGAAAACGAAGATGAAGAATCCACCTGGCAGGAGAGAATCTATAAGAATAGATTTGAAAACGCACCACTAGAAACAGACATGCAAACCGAACAAGAATCAAGCAAGCTGGTTGACGAGATACAAAAAACCGGTAGAGAGTCGTTTTGGAGTTTTGAGAGAGTTGCTACTTTTATTTTTATATTTATTCATCTCCAAATAGAACGACAAAAAAACTTCTAAAACAAGCTGCTTCTGCAGAAAAAAAGGTTTTTGTGGTTCTACATCCTAAACGATGAACACATAAAGAAGCAACAGTATAAGTAGTTACGAAAAGAAAAAGAACTACAATGCCTCAACATCATCGAATAGAATTCGCAAAATTTGCAACACAAGTAGACGTAGTCGTAGAAGACCGTTTGTCAGTGATCAGAAGTCCCCCCGATAGAGAGCGAGGAGGAGACCATGAACTACCCGTTGATAGCATCTACTTGACATTTCAAATTTGTAAAGAAATGTTTGGTTCTCCTGAGGAAGATGAGCTAGATCCGATCTCCTTGAAGGTTTCGCGATCTGGTATCGCGCAGATCCTGCGTGCTGCGCGAACCGAGCAAGGGTCTTCGGGCTTAGCCAAAGGCGCAGGACAATGTGGCGGTGCATCGCTTTCCCAGCCCTCGAGGCCCATGACCGCGGCCGGGGATCGATCGGCGCTGTTGTGGAACAACCGACCTCCATCATCGTATGGAGGCGGGGCCTCTGCCGGGGGAATGGGCGGGAGTCGACCTTCATCTCGTATGATGTGGTCGACTGCGGCGATCAAGGAAGAGGATGAATTTCTGGGCGAGCAAGAACCTGCGGGCTTCACACTCAGGTATGACATTTGATTGTTTTTGTTGATGAAAACGAGAAGATCGATGGCTTCCAAGTTCAGCTTCATGATTTTGTTTTGCCGCAGTAGCTCTAGTGGTCGCATGATGGTAGGACTGGGATTGGCACGCCTCATCCTGTGGCTTCACATTGTAATAATTAGAATAGTTTATAGAACGAATGTAGGATGGACTTGGATGGACCGGATGGACCCCCCTGAGTCTTCCGATCCTACTTGAAATGGTGGGAAGTCCATTCGATCCATCCGATCCATCCCATCCCGGATCTGGCACCCCTATCGATTCCGTTATAGTATAATATTACTTCACTCGTCGCCCTCCCAGGAAAACGATGAGTCGAGAGAAGAAAAAGAAGAAAAAGCGCAAGAGCCGAGACGGTGGTGGCGATTCACCTCTTTTCGCTGGCCAACAAGGAAGCGGGGTCGTTGATGCGATATCTTTCGATGACACGGGAGCTGTTCGAGAGGAGCGGCACTACACTTTGTCGTCACGGACTTCTACTACTGCTGGCACCCGCGAGCGCCGACTCTCGTCGAGCGTAAGCGACTCCGACGAAGCTTCAGCAGAAGAAATCTTCGAGCATGATCCGCCCCGTTTTTCGGCCAGCAATGGCAATGAGAAGCAACAGGTGCCGGCTGTTGCTTCATCAATGAGCAGTCGACGATCAGGGAAAACACCCACCGATAACGACGTAATTAGTGGAGCTGGCGCACATCTTTCCGCCTCATCGTCGGCGAGTTTTAATGCGGGACGATCCGGCTCTGGTGGAGGCGGAGCAGCGACTCGTTTAGCCGACTCTGGTCTCACGACCAACAGCACGAGGCCACGTGTAGAGGGTGGCTCTTTCGGCGAGACTGACAGCATGACGACTTCGCAGTCTTCGAACTTTCAGTTCGAAGACCTCCACTCTTCACGTGCATCTTCGTGTGCTGAAGAGACACAGGATGATTATGCGCGGGGAATAGCAGGTATGCAGCAACAACTCAACAGGCCTCAGCATGTCGATCAGCAGTACTTGCAGATTGGCGGCAGTGCGAGCAGTTCCTCCGCACCTTCAACAGCGCAACAGTTTTCAGAGCGCGAAGACGAAGATAAAACTGTTTGTGTAGGACGAGGAGCAGAGGAGAATCACGAGTATCCCCTCGGAGAGGAAATTTTGACACCAATGCTTGGTACGCGCGCATCTGCGTCGCTCGCAGAGTCGGTAGTCTCAGCGTTGGAGCGCCTAGCGAGTCCCGGGTCGACGGTGCTGCGCAGCGCCACGAGTGATGGATCCCCTGCGGCACAGCACCTTCTTGAAATCGCGGCGCGCGTGAGGCAACTTGTCGTCAGCAACGAGACGGAAGACACATTGCGAGAAGTCTTGCGCGCGCTGGCTACCGTGTTAGATCGAACACCAGAGACGGCACCAACCTGCCTTTTGCAGTTCTGCCGCCTCGGGTTAGACTTGGTGAAGCTGACAGGCGGCAGTCACCCAACGTTCGCTAGTGCAGGGCTCTTCGTTCGCGGAGCGTCGTCTTCTTCATCCTCTGTTCTGCGGACAATCGTGAAAGGCGCATTCCGTTGCTCGAAGGATGAGGGGAGCGACTCACTCTTTGAGCAGGAACAGATGCTGGAACCTCTGCTAGGCGTGCTTCGAGAGAATGAACAAGGAAACGAAATCCGTATTTTTGTCCTTGGTTGTCTGAAGAACGTGACAGAGAAAAGCGCAGCCAACGCAGGAGTGCTAGTGCGCAGCCGCGCCGTGCCTGTCTATATTTCCATACTTAATTTAATGGACGAACCGCAGGGGCACACTCAAAGGAAGGAGCTAGAACAAATATGGGTGCAGACTATGGCAGCGTTGCGGAATCTAGTGGAAACAACAGGGCTAAGTAGAGCGTATTTTCGTTTCACTCCTCCTGTTTCTGTCTGTAGTTCTCAGTCTTGCATATGGTTGTAGTGTTCTAGAACTATCATGTTATCGTAACTTCGTACCGGCCGTCCTTTCTTGTGGTGCCACTCCCTTCTTGTGGTGAACATGGAAGGTCTCAATGACGCGTAGCCACTTTCCCTCAGTAGTAATTTTCACGAGAGCCCGGCTACACAACTGCATCTTATTTTTTCTTCAACAGATCGCCTGCTTCCGCGCCAGAGAGTGCCATGCTCGCGCGGGACTTGGCTAATTCCGGCGTGGTGGACGTGCTGACGCGACTCACTACGGCGGTCTTAGACCACGAACCGCTGAGTACAGACGCGCAGGAGCTTCTCGTGAACGTCAGTCGAGTGCTATCGAAATTGTCGATGGTCGAGAAGCTCCGCGATGAACACATGCTTGGAAACGATGCGCTTATCCGGCACTGCTGCACTCGGCTTCTCGAGTTGTGCTGCAAAGAAGGGACACTGGGTGGCACTACAAGAACTAACACGCCCGTAGAGGCTCCTTGGAAAGCAGCGGTTGTGCTGCGAACGACGTTTGTCCTCGGCAACTTGTGCGCCAACTCCGAAAGGACTCGAACGCGGTTTATGCTCGATTGTGACGGTATGGCTTTGCTGCCTCCACTCTTGGACCGATTTTGGCAAAGCAACCGTAAATTGATGCTCCGCGTTTCGTCGGCGGTGACAAATGAGTTCCTCGGATCATCTCATCCGTCTAGGTTACCGGAGGACAACGGACCGACTTCGGCGGGGGGATTATTGGGCGGGCCCGCGAGCTCCAAGCTCTCCGCTACAGCGGCAAGGGATCTGATGTCAAAAAGTGAAGAGGTTTTGACGAAGATCGTGCGTCTCGTTGCCAATGTTTGCGTCGACCCGCGCATTGGCCGCGAATGCTCCGCGAATGGGCAAATCGTGGACCCACTGCTAGATATGCTTGGTTGCAAGAAGATTCAGCAGAGCGAAGAGCTCGTACTCAATATCGTTGCTGCGGTGACCAATCTCCTGTACTACGACTTTGATGGGAATTTGCTTTTTCAGAGTGAAAACAAGCTGTTGCTTTGTCGTCTTTTTCGTCCACTCTTGTTGGAAAGCTACAATCTGGAAGCGTCGATGGAGACAGCGCGTGCGCTGGGTAACTTGAGCCGACACGCGGATGCGCGAACGTGTATGCGCGATCTTCGGATTGACGAAATTCTCGTCATTTTTCTAGATCTCGGTGACGCAAAAGACTTGCTGTACTACCTGTGCGGTGTTCTGGTTAACTTCGCAGCGGACCCAGCCTGCTCAGCGCGGTTGGTGTCTGACTGTGGCCCGGTAGTCCAAAGGCTGGTGGAGCTTCTCTCTGTACCAGATGAGTCAGAGGATTTTCTCACCGTGCTACTCAAAGTCCTAGTGAACCTGGCGCTGGACCCGAGCAAGCAAATCGCGAGAGCGGACCCTGCGCAAAAACGTACTGACTGTGACTTCGAGCTTTTTTGAATTTCAAGTATCGGAGTTTTAGCGATCATCTACATCTGCTCTGGTGTCTGCTTGAGCCATGATAGATTCATTTGGCAAAGTCAATGCTTCAAAAGCGTGACCCTAAGCATACATACTTAAAGATTCGTACGACAACCAGAACCTTACACTCATATCTTTTATTTTCGCATTCCTCGCTCTCTGCATCAACTACATCAGTTGAAATGGCTTCCACACCTCCGCTTTTCATGGCATTGGACGAAGCAGGGGGCAATGAGTTACGAGCACGTTGCCAATACCTGAGCGAAACAGCGGTTAGCAAGGATCTTAAGAACCTTGCATCCTCGTTTCACGCCACGCTGGCTGCGTCAACTTTTGCCCTCGCAGGCGAAATTGCTAACCCTGGAGGACTCGCACCTGCAGCAAATGGTGCAGCTACGTCGCCAGGTGAACTTCCCGCAGCTGGGAATAGTCTCAATGGTGTTGAAAAAGAATCACAATTACGAGAAGGTAGTGAAAGCGATATTAGGTCTGGTACTAATATCAACGCGGCTCATCCGTGCATTGCCGATGGATGTGGTCGTCGATTTGCGTCGGCTGCGGAGCTCGAAGCGCACATTAGACGGCGACATGTGTAATTTCGACTAGATCAGCACGGACGGGCGAACAACAGGTAGTTCTGAGCATGAATCATCAAGAAGACTATCGCTCTGTGCATTTGCTATTGAGATGACATAAATAGGCTTAGGAAGTAGACTTTTTTACTCTATGACCAAAAATAAATTCTTTCAATGTATCTGATAACGCTACTGCCAATCCGTGTATTTGCACTCCTCAGTTGTTTCCAATTTTTACAGCTTGAATAGGAAAGCGCACAACTCATGATGATGATCGTGATGAAAGTACGTTTTGCCTTCTGTAACCTTGTCTAAAAAAAAACGATGCACCAAGAAAAAGAGCTGCAGCCGCGTCGCGTAACGCTTGAATATCAACACTTATGTTATCCATCTATCACAATTTCTTTTTGAAGAGTCCAGAAGTTGTGGATCGATCGAACCATGCGGCCGTCCGAAAACGGAATATACCGGAGTGTCGATTGGAGAAAATGTTGATCCATCTGCCATGCGCGCCGCGGTGCCGGAGAAAAAGAGGGCGGTGTGCGCACCCTGCTAGGACCCAAATGCTAGAGTTTGCGGTTGGTCGTGTCAGCCCTTTAATTTTAGCTAAATAATGGGGAAGTCGGTCTGAGTTATTTTCAGGCGAGCTTGGAGAGGGTGCTGGAGGACTGTTGAGCTTGTTGAGGGGAATCAATGCAATTTTGAAGGTGTGACTTTGCGAGAGGAGTGACTGTGAGTACCGAGGCCGAGGGGGACGAGAGCTGAAATAGCTGGCATGTACTGCTTCCTGCCGTAATTATGCCGAGTTGCTATAGATACTTACATACACATAGGACGACAGCTTCTCGATTATCATGCATTTCTATTTTCTTCGTTTCGTTTTTTCATCTGCTTTAGCATGTCTAATGAGACCTAAAAACATACGAGTCCTCTTGTAGTTGTATCCGATGCTGAGCAGAATCTAATTTACTTGATCTTCATGATGAAAAATGTAAATTTCGTTTGCAGCTGACTGCTAGTGGAGACCTGCTAACTGGCGACTTCTTACCCTGTATCTGTGCAAAACCAGCGCGTGTAATTGGCCTGCTAAGGTTGCGTGCTTACAGGCCACGTCATCGCGTACGAATCTATAGACCAGCTGGGAGAGGCCGCCAAACACTTCGATCTGTGATCTTTAGCAGCGACCACCAAGTATAAGACGAGCTCTACTTCGTTATTATCTTCGTTGCACATCGACACCAAGGCCGTCCTCGTCAAAATGGCACTAGCTACAACTGCGACAGCCGGTGCGCCAGCCGATGGAGCCAAAGCTACTGTGGAGTCAGCAGCCAGCTTCCAGGTCATGGTAACTGGCGAACTTGAAGGCGCGCAGGTATCTTCTGCTACTCATACTGAACACGAACAAGATGAAGATGAAGAACATTCACGGAATACTCAAGAATATACTTATCCACCTTGTGAAGCTGCCCTTACTCTTTTATCTTCTTCATCAAATTCAAACAACAGCTCGGTTCCTCGGGGCGAGGGCCGCTTATGTGCGTTTTCTCATTTCAGTCGGGTCATGATTGGACAGTTGTGCAGGGCACGACACAGGTGCATTTTCTACTGTACTGGAGGAACTTAAAATTATGCGTTTTTTTTATGCAACTGCAACATCTTCATACTTTTACAACACCAACATTACAAGGAACTTGTTCTAGAACTACTACATTTACATCAAAAACGTGTTTTACGAGAATCAATTATGATTCTTTTTTATCTTTTGCATTTGTGAAACAAAGTCTATCTAAAACCATCAGGGAATAACGCAGCTCGCATGCAGTGCGCATCCAACAACGAAAGTAAGTGGTCTTTTCCATGGCGATCCGCGGGAAGTCGTTTGGAACTTCCCTATTGGAGTAACCTACAAGTCGACCAATGCTTATGGATGGCCACGGCTGATCGTATTTTGGCTCTGCTTTCCAATTTTTTTTTCTTACTTTAACGCATGCAATGCCAATTATGCTTAGAACAAATGGAGGAAAAAGAACGGTGGTTTTTCAGATTCATATTAGCTTGAGTGCTAGTCGAAGTTGAAGATTTTCACTCACCTACAACATGATATACTTCGTCAGGTTTCAGTATACGGTACGGATCTCTGTAATCGACGAGTCATCAAAGGTTATGGATCTATCCATGTGCCTTGCACGCCTGGCCGCCACGAGAGGACCATAAGACTCTTTCGGCCGATTTCGAGGTTCTATTTATATATCGGATTTGTTGAAGATGAAAAATATTTTAGTCGTGTGTGTTTGCTTAAGAATGAGATTGCTACGCCTAGTCGTGGCTGCCATGGTGTCGATATTCACATCTTCCTATCGATTAGTCTCAGGTTTAGATGTAGACTTCCAAGATCAAGAATCTACGTTGGCATACTCCTGTAATCCACATCGCATTCAGTTCTTGGCTGGTCCGGTTTCTTGGCTGGCTGGGGGGCAATCCCGCTCAATTCGTGGATCCAAGGATAGTTGCTGGGACGGAAGGCCGCGAGGTCGTGCGGGTACAATCTGGAGGGAAAGTCAAAGTCATTTTTAACGTTCTCGCAAAGGGGCATAAGGAATTCAACTACGACCTGGGTGGAGGCTGACATGGATGTACAGCACTAGAACCTCATTGTCAAACATCCCCATGCATGTCCTACTTGCAAGAACTTCCCCCTTCACCTTCATTCCATCCAGCTTATATATGACTCAGGGCCGAACGCCCCCCCCTCCCTCCCCCTGTGGTGTGGTCGGTGGTGGCGCGCCCGCGCGCTTTTCCGCGCGGATTTTTCGCGGATTCTAGTGGTGGAAGGCGTCAAAACTTGGCGCGGGCCTCCCCTTGCGCTTCTCAGCGTGTTCCTAACCGCCACGGTCGCAAGAGCAGGCAAGCCGATGGCCAAGGGCCCGGAGGGTACAGGCGGCACGGCTCCAGGGGTCCAGCCCCTCGCCTTTTGCCGTCTTCGGAGGCCTCCCGCTGCCGGTGCACTGCTGCGGCGGCGAAGCCTAGCGGATGCACTGAGGGCACAGGCAGGCACCTGGGAGGGGGCGCCGGCGGTCCCGTGGGCCCCTTTTGTCTGTAGCCCTCTAACCCTTCAAGTCTGTCGGGTACATGGAAACGAGAAGGAGGCAGCGAGCCCCCTGGTCCCCCCTTGAGGCCTTCCACCTACTTCCCAGGCCTCCAGGGGGCACAAAGCTCCTGGAAGGGGCCGGGGGTGGCCCCTTGGCCCCCTTTTTAGGCCTTCCTCCCCCGGCAGACGCCTCCTAAAGGGGTCCAGGGCGCCCGCCCCCCCCCCCCCCCCTAGGGGGGGGGCGTCGCCCCGCGCCCCTACATAATATTTTTTTGAAGTACATTGTTCAATCCTCATGATCTCTTGATAGACACTATCGTTATGATTGCGAGGACCATCCTGATCCTGTTCGAAGAAAGTAACTACAAAGAGAAAATGTTGATAACTAGCTCGTCCATGCGCGGCATGTGATTTAGCGAGGACGAGGACGACGTATGAAATCTTTTGTTCCCCGAAGCAACAAGAGCGTTTTTATTAAAGCAGCGTCTTCAGCACGACGGCCATCATTTATAAAGACCAGCACGAGTGCACGAGCAGACTGTGCAATTTCTTGTAGTAAATTCGTCTCATCAAAGATTTAGAGAGCCCCGCTTTCCTCGTGGTACATCTGCATTTTTGCAGTAGACATGTTGAACTTTTGTCTCTTACTTCATCTTAGAAGAAATCCAGTGACGCTTCCGATTCCGTTTTTCTTTCCAGTGCCCTTTTTTCTACTTCCCTCGCTTTCCACAAAAATGGCAACAGAACCCCGATAACGCTGGCTTCTGAAAGTAATAAATCACTTGTTTTAGCTTTTTCGAGATTTGAAAGCTTGATGGCTGACACCATGAAGAAGACTTCATTTTGATGTTCCATATTCCTTTGCTGGATTTACTCTTGATTAATAAATTTGGTCTACTCTAGCAGGAAAAAGATTATCATGGCCATGCAAACACTAACACGGCAAGGGGGTGTCTTGCGCTGGTCGGGTCTGGTCACCGCGAGTAGCACGGCCCTAGCTCTACGAAGTCAGACTACTCTTTCGGGCCTGAGATGCGGTTCTCCGAAGACAATGGTACCATCATGGCATGAGCATGACATCGGACTTGCGCACGGAAGACTCATACGCCCTTGCATAGTGGCACTGGACCCGTTTGTTGAAAACCGTGCTAGATGCGGTATGGTGCTCCGGATTACGACATCAAGGCGATTCAAGACGCACATACGCGTTAGCGAGGAGAGCAGCAAAACATCTTTCAAGAGGGGAGATTCAGCCCTACTTAAAGATATCGACGGAAAATTATCGGACGCCGACGGAGATCCAGGTGGTACCCGCCAAGATACAGCCAAGACAGAGCATCTTTCACCTGCACAAAAAGTTCTCGACAAAGTTTTACACACGTCGTATGAGGATTTGAATCCGTGGCAATTGAAGGTGGACACAGAAACCGGACAAATGTATTACCGCAACGTAAAGACTGGGGAACGACATGAGGGAGCGGAGAAACCCATTTCACGAGAAATGGCTATGTTTCAAAATGTTCAGTTAGGCGCGATAACCGCTGCTCTTGGAGTGGTTCTGGTCATGCTACTACACCATGGCGGTGGTGCGTAGGTCATGGGGAACGGAATCTTCACCTTCGACAGCGATCTAGGTTTCCAGCTGCGTCGAGCTGCTTGTAGGCGCGGCGAGCGCGCACGGACCCAACGGATGGCTTCGCTTGACGACAGATTCGGACATTGCAAAAGCCATGATTGGTTTTGGTTTGATAGGATCTTATAAATATATAAGGCAGATGAGTCGAGCGCAACTCGCAAGAGGTCCTCTGCCGCGGGATGCCTGCGTCGCTTCATAGAAAAATCAAATACGAGGATCTGGGACGATGATGACTATCCTGTTCGCGGCATGCACATCCACATGATTATCATCAGCACTATCACTCGCTGCTCGTGGTCTTAGACTAAAATCTTCACTAAAACTTTTCATGATCGAGTATCAATCATAGAACGAAAAACCTTTTCGCCTCAATAGCTTGATGGCGTAATAGGTTTGCAGAAACTACTAGAAGTTGTACTTACAACTCGCGTTTGCTTTTGATGTACAGACTTGACATTCGTCAGTTCACCTCCCCTGACTCACGTTAGACTTAGAAGAACAAAATGGCATGAACCACGCCCGATTAGGATTTTCTAGCGAAGAGCCTAGTAGAGAGTGCAGACTCTGGAAAAAGTTGAGCTTTGATCCTGTGTTCTGGTGACCGATCCCGTTTACACTTATATATTGTCACCTGTAAAGAGATGTTCATGTTCCTGCTCGTCTGTAAGAGTATATTGGAGCATATACTCATCAAGTAGGGCAACATATAGCGGGTATAATGTCTGTAGTCCGATGCCGAACGGAATTGTCACACACTTTTGCTTTTTGACTGAAGTAAGAAGTAGATGGAGAGGTACAACCAGCGCCGGCGCGGCACCTTTCCGAACGAGGAAGCACGCGTTTTTGCTTTCCACTACGCAAGGGATCAAACACCGCTCAACTTCCACCAGCTCGCTGCGTGCTTGTGCTTGCTTGATGTTCTGGAAGAAGAAGATGAGCAAGAGGCTATAACGTCTTCAAAAACGGAGTCGACAACTCACCAACCTCCAGATGACGGCCGATCTGAAGATGATCCACCTTCAGATATCATTCAATTCCAGCGCTCCCAGCTTCGTGCCGCAGCCAGAAACAGGAAATTCCATTGGCTCTGCGGTAGCATGGGTATGATCTTCGTAGAGGTTCTAGTTCTCAACGCCGTTTACGGTGCTGTGATGCAGCCAGCATGCTCGAAATTCTCGAGCGACGTCTGCCCGCTGGGCACCTGGTGCCGAGAGGCGCAGGGAATATGCATGTGGTCCGCGTCGTGGTACGAAGAGATGTGCATGGACTTCGTAGAAGGCGATTCTTGGAGAGAGTTTCTTGTTGACCCCCGTGAAGATAACACAGCTGTGAATCAACAGCCGCATGATGAACAGAAACAACTCGCCCTGAAGACCGCATACTTCAAACCGCGGAGAATCGCAGCCGACGTGAAAAACGAGAGGGAAAACGACACGCTAGCCGTTGCATTGGAGGGGTACGAAGAAGGCGATCTGCCGACGATGTGCTACTCCTGTATGCGAGTAACGCATGAGCCAGACACGTTTGGTGGAAGATTACGACGCAATTCTTCCTCGAATAGTCCTTCCTCCTCTGGTCAATCGAGAACTGCAAGTTTCGACGCCAAGCGTATTTACGTAGTTACGACCGGAGACGGAGACGCGGACATTGCGAACGTGAAAGAGTTTAAATCCGACGCCTACCTGGTCATCTTCGCAAGCTCGATGATTGTCGCGCTGGCCACCTGCAGAGAGCTAGGACGTCCACCTTTGTAGGACATGATTTGAGCTATGAGAGCAGATCTGATTCAAAGAGGTGCTGATGTAAAAGGCCAAGTAGGAGCATCAAATCCTCCTCCTCGGATGCCATTTCCGTCGATCTGGCTTGGTTGCATTAGTCGCGATGTCTATTCCGGCTGTGATTACGCACAGAGGCAGGGACGCACTTGCCATTTGCGTAAACGCTGTTGCAATACTATTTGTACTCGAAGTCGACAATTTCGTGTATGACTTCTTCGTCTCGGAGAAACTCACCCGGAGCTTCGAAATCGTAACGAGATTCGAATTTTCCGCCGATGACACGGATGGTGCTCGGTCACGGTCCGATGAACAATTTGAAGAGCAGATGCGTTCAGCCCAAAACCACGCAGAAAATTCCAGCCCTCGGCCAGGACAGGGAGAAGCGGTCGGGCGGGCAGGAGCAGAATCCGACACGTCAGTACATAAATAGCGAATTATATACACAAAGAACCGTCAACTTGGCCGAAGAAAAAGCTATCAACACGATGCGCTTAAGGACACAGAAGCTGACGCATTTGAGGTTGATCCCCATTGCGGTGGTAACAAACCTACTGCTCGTTGGGACATCCTACGGGGTCTGGGATGTCTTCGAGGGGCATGATTCTGGGACGATCAAACAGTGGACGATCCTCGCTATAACCATCACGCTTTCGACCGCACTTTCAGCGACAATTGAAGACGTCAACATTGCGGAATATACTGCTGCTGCAGCTGCTAGACGAGAGCGAGACGAGGCACCTTCCAATTCTGTCGAGAACGACGTCGGTGTACTACAGCAAGGGGGGTGCTCTACCTCATATTCGGCGTTTAACAAGAGAATGACATTGATCGCCCGTCACGGAATACTTTTTATCGGAAGGCTGCTCTTTGGATTTATCACAGTAGCTATTGGAAGCCTATGGACGTGGGCAAGATGAGAGAATCTGAAGAAGGGGATTTGGATTTAGTATCTGATTGATGTGCTTGTGCACATCACTGCAGTCATTGTCATTTTCAGCTATGCGAATACTTTTCCTCTGTTGTGCTATCTGCAAATGTCTTCACTTCACATTCACCGCCGTACATGCGCGACGTATCAGAGATGCCTTGCTACTTGTTCGCGGAAATAATGATGTAGTTGTTTGTGAATACAACAATTCGTCTACGACTACGACTTACCATTACATTATTGAACTGCCACGCCTATGTCACCTGCTGTTGTCCGTTGTATTAGAGATGTATACTATAATAGAAAACAGATTGTGATTGATTTCCGATTGCTTCGTCGTGCTGGCTGCCTGCGCTTTAAGCAAGTCATCCCAGTTCTCCGAGGTGTTCTTGATTAGGATTACTCCTACTTCGATCTTTTCAACATGCGCGTCAATGACCGCACGACAAGCAGCTGCGAAAGGCCATACAGATCGGTGAGTGCGTTGGCATCAGTAAGCGAAAAAGCAGATGAAGTCGTGGCAAGGTGTTCGTATTGATGTTGTTGACAATTTCATAAAATGGTAAGTCGCAGCTCAGCTCCTTGGAGGTCTCCATAGAGCGATTCTTGGTCGAAGAAGAGAACGCCAACAAAAATCTTCGAGTGGAGAGGGACATCACTATCGGCATAAGACTAACTCCTAAGCAGAACCAAACACAATGACGGCGTCCCCTCTTTGCTCGATGAAACCCAAGGGCAATATCCTTGAGACGCCCACCCGGAGCACAGAGGCGAGGAGTACTCCTTCAAGCGTTGCATCTAGCGGTCGTGGTGCGACATGCTTCAGTTTTGTTGGATTAGAGTTAGACAGATCTCCTCAAGCTCAATCTCGCAGAAGTTACCGCTTTAATACGGTAAGAAATGGGGCAGCGGGTCAGGGGCAAGAGGAACGACGCCGTCTCTTGGAGAATGTAAACGGTGAGCGAGTATCAAAGGTTTTGCAAGAAGTGCGTGATGATTATTATGAAGATGTGGGACATGCGGACGATGAGGACGAGGATGATAAGTGCACGCGATATAATCTTCGACCTTGGGTCACAACTACAGCTGGCGGAGGGATCCACCAGGCAGGTGGTCATCACCATAAAAATGGAGAACAGCGAGGCACTGGTAGACGCAGCGCCACATCCGATAGAGATTTTCACCTGCTTCCCGCTGAAGATAGAGGATATTTTGGTAGCTCCGATGAGCTCAGCGAAGGCGAAGACGCTCTTCATAGCGGCGGCAGGCACGACCAGTCTCCGGAAAGCGGAAGACACTATAGAACCACAAAGACACGAGAAGAGGGAGTGCCTATAAAGGGTAGAACAACTCCCGCAAGAATCAACAACAATCGACAAAGTGCAACTGTGCATAAAAAGTGGGAAGATTACACTCAGCAAGAACAGCCGCGGCGAAGTTACAGGTCGTCTGCAAGGAGGGCAAGTCGAGGATCTTCTCAACGTAGCTCTATGGAAGCCACGCCGAGCAGGACAAGGAGGACCAACGGATCAGGTGGGGCTCCTCCGGGAAAACAGTTGTACGACTGTTGCATACCTCCATTCCCCCTACCAACAAGTAGAAGAAGTCCTCCTTCAACTTCTTCCAGAAGAGATTTAGCTGCAACAGCAGCAGCAGGAGGCGATGAAGGTGAGTCGTCAGAAGGTGACGACCAGGAAGACCACGTATCCTGTTCAAGTCGTGGCCGCAAGATCAGAAAGAAAAAAGGCGGAAAAAGCATCCTTTCTTCGTTTTCGCGGAGTGCAAAGAAGTTCTGCGGCAATTGTGCGACTACATTCAAGGCCTGCTTTGCGGCGGACACGCCACCACTGCGGAAGGAACTCGAGACTCTCTGCGACGAGCATCTTCCGCGCTTTCAAAACATTTTTGACGTGTTACCACTCCGACAGGCAGTTTTTTTCTTTGCTCTACTTCTCGGAGTCCTCAGCATTGATTTGACGGTTGACGGCCTTCGCCTCTTCATGTTTCTAGCGACGCTCGCCGTGGTGTCTGTTGGCGCCGTTGGAGCTTGGCGTCGTAGCGTGCACCTTCTCGTTCTGTTCCTCTATCTGCTTCCACTCATGCTCGGAGCGCAAGTGGTACTTCTATACTTTCTAAGGTTGCAACCTTTATCATGAAGAAGTTTCTTCGGCTTCGCACATTGGCACTCGATGCTCGACTTCGAGCCACCCACCTGGATTATTATAGTAGCATAGCACACTGTCGTCTTTTCCCACTCAGGATACTCCTAGGTTCACTCGCTGGAGGATCCATTTTTGAAAAAATCCCATCTTCTTAATGTTGTTCATGAACCAATACTTACATCATGATCAGTTCGTCGGGATTGTGCGCGTGCTATCTGGCGCAGACGGACTTCTCTTGTTGATTCGGCTTGCCGTTATGTCTGCTTGGGCATTGATGCTACTGGCAACAACATGGAACCTGAAAAAAGCGTTTGAACAAGGCCTCACAGGTGATGACAAATACAGTGACGAAGTAGCGAGCTCATCTGGAGCAGACGACGTGTGATGAGATACTGCGAAAAACTTTCTGGTCACGAACTGGTGCTACGGATCCATTTTAAGATCATCATCTGCAATACATTAATTAAAGGAGAATTCTTATTTCTGTTCTTGCTATGCACGACATATAACGACTGCTGGCACGACGACGACCTCGACGCACAGGGACTATGAGTATGGCTATCGCTGAAGTAGGGACAGGAAGATCAATGCTGAATATCAATAGCGATGTACTATGAGTATGAAGCATATCCAAATATAATGAGTAGCTAGCTACACAATTACGCCAATTACATCAAGGGTCATCCAATCATCAAGAATGATACATAGACCGAATAAAATGTGGCTCGCAAAAATCACGTGGACGTGTGTCTTTGGGCATAACTTGTGTGAAACTTGATAGACCGCCATAATCGACGATCCATGATGAGAATACACATGAACAACTATAACTTTTCACTGGTGAAGAAAAATCATGATGATGATAGAAGATCCTCCCAGAATAGGAAGCAGCTCTTTCTTTACTCGCAGTCCATGAAAAAATACACCACGCCATGCCTGGCGAGTCCCGATACAACGGAGTTCCGATAGATCTACTCCACGACTGAAATCAAGAAGATTACAGTACAACACCCTGCTAGAACGAGAAGAAGAAAAGATCCCTTTTTTCTATGTGGTCAATCAGGTAAACTAAATATCAAGCAGGATAAAGATGGAGTAGGCAACTACTGACATCACATGTCTTCATCATTTGACAATTCAAGTTCAACTTGAATTGATCTTGCTGGCAAATTTTTCTGATAATTCCAGGAGTAACACAAGACGGACGAAGGCTTCATCTTGTGCCTTGATTTTCTAGGTAGTTGCGAGCTGCGGGAAAGTAGAACGAGTGAGAAGAACTTGCAATTTTATGCACATCATTCGAGAAGTTGAGGTATTATTAGCTGAGAACCAGTATAATGAGTATCCGGCAACGACTACAAGCCCGCGAGTTCAATTTGATATCTTCAACAGAAGATATTGTACTACAAATAGGTGGAGGTTTTCTTTTCAATCTATCACTATCTTAGAGCTTAGCCTTGTAGTAATTAGCGAATTTTTGTGTTTCCGTTTACAGTAGACCCAAGAAAAAATGTTCGGTGGTGCGCCTAGTGTCACAAACTTGCTCAAGGATGGGCATAAGCACTTTGCTGGTGCAGATGAAGCACTTCTGAAGAATATTGAGGCATGCAAAGAGCTGTCCAAGATTGTTCAGTCAAGTTTCGGGCCAAACGGGACCAACAAACTGGTCATTAACCACCTCGGGAAACACTTCGTCACAAGCGATACTGGTACAGCTACAACGGAACTCGTTTTGTGAGCAATATGGAGATGTACACATAAGCGTGAACAATTTTCTTTTTTCAAGACATCGTCCTACTCCTGGTCAAGACGCTTGCTTTCAAATGAAAATCGACGAAAGAAAATATTTTATTCCAAATCTTCTTCTCATATGAACAAACAACAGCGACGATGCTGAAAGAGATGGAAGTGCAGCATCCTTGCGGAAAGCTGCTAGTGCAAGCATCAGGCGCGCAGGAGTTTGAGTGCGGTGATGCTACTAACTTTTGCGTTATGCTTGCGGGCGCCCTGTTGCATGAAGCAGAAAACTTGCTCAAAGAAGGTAAGTACGTGAATCTTTTGTTGTTGATGAATTTGCAGAAATACTCGATACGTTTTACAACTTATCCGGAAAAAATGATAGAAAATTAAAAACTAGCATGGATTATGACTTTTTTTCATCCATCCTCCAGCTTCAACCAACGTGGTTATCTACAACAGGTCTGCATGCTGCGGACGTTTTAAAGGGTTACGAGCTTGCTTTGAAGAAAGTGCTCGAAATTATCGATACAACTGAATGCTGGACGCTGACAAAGGAAGGTCTTAAGAACGAAGGCGATGTTTCAAGAGCAGTGAAGACCGCGATCTCAGCTAAACAATACGGACTTGAGGACCAGCTCTCAAAGCTGCTCGCACAAGCAGTAGTTCAGGTAACGACTTAGAAAACCAACATAACAAACCTTGATATTGATTCTCCAACATGTTGAAACACGAGGAGTCGTTCAAATTATCCACTGTCTTTTTTTTCGACACCGCCGGGGTGTTCGCGCTGTCGACCGTTTCCTAGGCACATGCAGCGTCTCACTCTACAATTTATCAGGTTACGCGCGCACGAGCTGATCATGACTCAAAATTTGAGATGGATAACATCCGAACATCAAAAATTCCGGGTGGCTCATTGAGCAAGAGCTTCGTTGTTGACGGCATGGTATTTACTACCACAAGAATAAATTTATGAGCTGATTTGCTTGTGTTGGTGTACACGTCTACTGTACTAGCACCTGTTTGCTTCTAATAAATAAACTTAAACTTGTTCATTCTTTATTTTTACAACAACAATCTTCATTTTCTCACATGACAAAACCTCCTTCACTAGGTCATTCCGCGAGACACATTAGGTGTGGAAAAGAAGAAAACGAAAGCAAAAGTCGTCGTTTATGGAAACGGTGTGGAATTCCAGCAGACTGAAGCGAAAGGAACCGTTTTACTTGAGAACGCTGAGCAGCTGATGAACTACACTAAGGTGAGGACTTTCTTACTAAGCAACAAGAATCTCTAGAATAAGAGTTGTATTTCAAACTCATCTTGTTGTGCATGATTAATTTTGCACGGAACACAACTGCAACATAGAACTATGCTTGATGAAAGGACTGAGAGGATTATTTTAGGTCCTGTTATATTCCTTCTGTCACTTCTCAGGGTGAAGAAGCGAACATGGAAGAGTGGGTTAAGGGTCTTGCGGAAGCCGGTGTCTCTGTCGTTATTTCGGGTGGTGCTATCTCTGAAATCGCATTGCATTTCTTGGATAAATACAAAATCCTGGTCACAAAAATTAGTTCCAAGTTTGAACTACGACGCATTTGCAAGACGCTGAAGGCGATTAGCATAATCCGGGCGGTATTTCAGACGATTATAGATTTTTATATGTGCATGTTTTTTTAGGCCAATAACGGATAGACAGATGCATCAATATCAATTTGGCCGTGAGTTGTTTTGTTGTGCATGATTTGGCCTTGTTGATTCAACATCAACTGAAGATCCTTAAGACGAAATAATGAATAACATCCACTGAATCTTCCTGTCACAATTCGAATATTCGAATAGGGCCCGCCACTTCCTGAGGAGATTGGATACTGTGACAGCGTCGGCGTAGAAGAACTCGCTTCTCAGAAGCTTACAGTTTTTAAGGTCGCTGACTCCAAGATCTCGACTATAGTACTCCGAGGAGCTACCGCAAACCAGCTCGACGAGTGGGAGCGTGCAATCAATGATGGCGTCCACGTTATCCGTTGCGCCTCGAAGGACGGCCGATTCTGCCCAGGTGGGGCCGCGACCGAAACAACCCTTGCTAGGGAATTGCAAGCCTTTGGCGCATCGGTACCACCATTGATTATGACAATTCAAAATTGAAAATTGAAGTTGTAAAACTAGTCCTACTCCAGCACGACGATAGATATTATATTGTCATGAATGAACAAGAATAAGAATGATTTCTGATTTCGCATTCACTTTTGATTCTTGACATGGCCCGCCTATCCGAATTTGAAAACAATAGGTTCCCGGTCTCGATCAGTATGCCGTGTTGAAATTCGCGGAGGCCATCGAGTGCGTGCCGAAGATTCTTAGCGACAACTGCGGTAAGAAAGGAAGAGTGGAGACGATAACCGGCCTCTACCAAGAGCAAGAAAAGAAGAACCGCACCGTAGGAGTCAATGTGGACCTTGAGGACGAGAAATTTCTCCAGGATAGTTTGGAGAAGGGCGTCTTGGATCACTTGGACACAAAGAAGTGGGCCATCAAGCACGCGCTTGAGGCAGTGCTCACTGTTCTGAGGGTCGATCACATTATAATGGCGAAACAAGCGGGAGGAGGGAAATAATTTAAGTGATTAGCTGCATGTCATCCTGCTTGTCATGGATCTATGTGCTGACGCAGTATTTCGCTGCTTTCTTCAACCAGAGTGTGTGAAGTAGGAGCATGCGCCGTTAGGGCACGACGGTAGATGAAACGACGATCCAGAATCGTCATGTGCGAATCCTCGCGGTTTTCATGATCTTCCCGAAGTTTTCAATCCCCCCTGTCTTCATTCCCGTTTATGTAGTCACGGTCACCCTGATGATACTTACTAGTCAAGGAAAACAAGAACATGCACTACCCACAACTATGATTGAGACTTGGTAACGCTTAAAATCTTCGTCTTCAAGAACAAGCTGTGGATTTGACGAGCACGCAACCAGAACGTGAATGAGTAGAAGTCCTTTTGATGAATACTTGTTGTTGAAATTAGTTCTTGCTTGACAACCACAATACGGATACATGATCAGTGCGACAAAAACTTCTATTGTCCTCATCTACTTATCGAGGATGGGCCCTCATTTGATCATCGGAAAGCGTTCTTTTCCTTCCAGCCCATAGGATGCATGTTGAAAGCCAATGCGATTACGTGCTTGTTGTTTGATCGGTTCTTAACAGGTGGAAGTGGATAATAAAGTCAAGAAATTTGAGAAGGTTACGAAAAGACTGAAGAAGAAGTTAGACCTAGCGCAGTCAGCGCCTGCACTGAGCTGTGCGAGTGGGGCATAGCTCTCTGTTCCGCAGATATGAAACGAAATTTCTTATCATTTTTATCAAGTTTCTTAAGTAGAAAAGTGTGATGATGATGATAGATTTTGGCTTTATAGGAGACTAGTCATTGATACGATAGATGAGAGGACGCAGAGGGTCACATCACTTAAAAATTGCAATTGCGTTCGTGTGGACCACGAAATGAGTTAGTTCATCTGTTGTATCAGCAGTTGTGCAGCATGTAGCAGTTTTGGTTGTTTCTTATGAAGAAGTTAGAAGACCGATGGTGGATACAGAGCATGGGCAGTGAAATCACCTCCGTGATGTTTTTTCGTTTTTTGACAAGATACGCGAAATAGTTTCAACGTAGCTTTATTTACTAGTTTTACGTTTTTAATATGTTTTAGGTTTTATTCCACTTCGTTGCATTCAGATTTGTGTACTTAGTTATCGTACTAGCGTGACCGAAACACGTAACAAAGCAAAATGGCTGTTTCATCTGCCGCAGGAGCAGCGACCAGTAGCAAGAGCTCCGTTGCCACCACGGCTGCCCGACAGTTTCTCTCCTTTGTGAACCAAACCGGGTCGCCTTACCACAGTGTCGCAGCTGTGAAGCAAATGTTGAAAGATGCCAAGTTTGAGGAGCTTAGAGAAGGCAGTCTGCCATGGCGACTGCAACAGGGAGGACGTTACTTTTTGACGAAACACGCCTCGACGATTTGCGCGTTCGTAGTCGGTGGCCAATTCAATGCACGCGAGGGTGGTTTCGTAGTAACTGGCGGACACACCGACAGTCCATGCCTGCGACTAAGACCAAATACGAAGGTGAGCAGCGGACACAAAGACTATCTGCAGGTCGGAGTACAGACCTATGGCGGCGGACTCTGGCACACGTGGTTCGACAGGCCACTCGGTCTTGCAGGGAAAGTCGTATGCAGAAAAGGGGGAGGTGAGTTTACATGATGAACATTTTTGTGCCTTGTTTTTCTGGTTAATGTTATCATGGATATCCTGATTGTAGCTAATAGTATTTAATACTCAGCTACAAGAGGGGTAAGCAACAAGATGAAGTATGATATATCGAAGAAGATTAAACATCTACATTCCATTAGTGACTACTCTCATCGTCCGCGGCACAGCATCATCGTGGTAAAGGACGAAAACCAAGTGGGAGTGACAGGTTGTATTGACCTCCCATTCCTCCATCAACCTGCCAGGTGGCCTCGAAGAAAAGCTGGTGAGGATAGATCGACCAGTATTATTCATTCCGAACCTTGCTATACATCTGCAGACCGCAGATGAGCGCAAGGCTTTTACGATAAATAACGAAACGCATTTGCAACCTATCCTCTGTGTGAATGAGCCTCCGTCTTCTAGTATTTGTGTCGAAGCAAAACCCGAAAAAAACGACGAAGAAAACAAGCATCATTCGACGCAGCTCTTGAGACTCATTTCCGATGAACTGGGAGTGCAGCCGTCAGGCACTCTTAAATTTCTAATTTGTTTCTCGTGGCTTTGCAAAGATGGCGTTTTCATTTTTGTTGAAATACTAGCTTGGAGCGCCCGATAACAACCCCTCGCACTAGGATGCCCCTCCCCCCGAAGTAACCCAGGGAACAGGTAGGCAATTCGTTAACTTTCAACAGTTTCGCTGAAGCTCAACTGCTTGGATTTGAGTTTCTCAAATTTCGAAGCCTTCCGCATTATTTTGCCGCTTTGGGACGGATTAAATTCATCGCTGGATTTGAATTTCTCCAATTCCAAAATTTTTGATTATATAGGCCTTTCCTCTGAGATTCCATCTCCTGGCATGGCAATTTCTCAAATGTCGCAGCTTTCCTATTATTTTGCCTCGTAGGGGTTCAATTTGTTGGATTTGGATTTCTCAAATCCCAAAATTTTTGACTTTGCGCCTTATCTCTGAGATTCAATGCCCTGGATTGCTGGAATTCCTCAAATTTCGGCGCTTTCTTTATTATCTTGCTTCTTATGCTTGGCGATTCTCAAGCCCCAAAATTTTTGATTTTAAGCATTGGCTTGCTCTGGCATTCAATTTCCTGGGTTTGACTTTGAATTTCTCAAATTTCGAAGCTTTCCGCATTATTTCGCCCCTTTGGGATTGAATTCGCCGGATTTGAAGCTCTCAAATCCCAAGATTTTCGACTGTAGGACCTTTTTCTGGGTTTCAATCTCCTGGAGTTGAATTTCTCAAATTTCGAAGCTTTCGGATTGAATTCGTGGGATATGAGTATCTCAAATCCCAAAATTTTTGACTTTAAGCATTTTTTCGGAAGTTCAATCCTGGGATTCAATTTCTCAAATTTCGAAGCTTTCCGCATTCTTTTGTCGCTTTAGGATTGAACTCGCCGGATTTGAATTTCTCAAATCCCAGTTTTTTGATATTTTGGGCATTTTTTCTGCGATTCAATTTGCTGGATTTGCGCTGTTCGTGAGTTGGGGAGTTCGTGAGTTTATGGATTCATGAGTTCGGGCTCGTTCATGCGTTCGAACTCGTTCATGAGTTCGTGAGTTCGTGTTCATGAGTTCGTGAGTTCATGAGTTCGTTTTCGTGGGTTCATGAGTTCGTGAGTTCACGGGTTCAGAAGTTCAGAAGTTCGGAAGGGGTTCATGGGTTCATGGGGTTTGCTGGTTTTTGTGTCGGAGGTTGAGGGGTTTGAGGTTGTGGGTTTCGGAGGTTGTGGGTTGGGGTGTTGGAGGTTGAGGTTCCGGAGGGGAAGTGTTTGCTGAATTTTATTGCTCTTAATATTGATAAGCAGAGCCATCTGAAAAACACTCTCTATCTACTCGGTCGACAACTCAACTTCGATATCTATCTTTATTTCGATCTACACACACTACAGCCATCCTCGATATGGATTTATGCCTTTTCGACGCGGAGCCTTCCAGATTGATCGGTGCCAATGAGGATTTCATTTATTCGGGGAGAATTGACAATTTGGCATCTGTGTTTGCGCAGTTTGCGGGACTAGTAGAGTTCGCAAACTCACCTGAATGTCAGCAGAGCAAGGACATATCGGTACATTCTCAGAACGAACGTGCCAGTTTTCTTTGCCTTTCTTTGAGTTCAATAGTTACTTGAAGGCTTGTCTTGCTCTTCATCGAGCTTTATTTATTGAAAAACTACATAATGTTGATGTTGAAGTTACTTACTGAATCAAATTATACTCTCCTTCCATTATTATGATGAACTTCCGGGTAGAAAACTAATAGAAATAGCCCTTAACTCGAAGGAGCTGCAGGATAGTCCTCCTTACTCGTCGATGTCCATGAAGATCTGAAATGATAAGATAATTCAATCACCAACATCCATGTTAATAGGTAGCCGCTGCATTCGACCATGAGGAGGTAGGTTCCGAGTCTGCAACGGGTGCTGACAGCGTAAATTTGGAGAACTGGTTAAAACAGTTGCTTGGCGAGTGTGTGGACAACTTCGACCACGCACGCAAAAAACTAAAAACGATAATTAACGGCACTAGCGCAGCTGCTCCAACGACGTGTATTCCATACGACAATGAGTGGCTGAACGTGCTTTCGCGAAGTTTTCTCTTTTCCATCGACTGCGCGCACGGCTTGCATCCGAACTACAGCGCCAAGCACCAGGTTGAGCATCGGCCGCTCCTTCACCAAGGCATTGTCATTAAGACGAATGCCAACCAGCGCTACGCGACGACGGCGCTCACGAGTGCGCTTTTTAGGCGTGTCTGCGAACTTTCGGACGTAAAGGTGCAAGACTTCGTGGTGCGGAACGATTGTCCCTGCGGCAGCACGATCGGGCCAATGGTGTCGAGCAATCTGGGCATGCGCTCCATCGACATCGGCATCCCGCAGTGGGCCATGCACAGCATCAAAGAGACATGCTCTTCTATTGACATCCAGTATCTCAAAGACTTCTGCGCAGGCGCGTACATGCATTTTCGCGAGGTGGACGAGCAATGCGCCAGTTTGTAAAGACATGATATGATGAAGAAGAACTGCGACGCTGCCTTGCATGTTGAATGTAGATGTACGACGAGCTACATGCGATTGCCAACATGATGTGGATGTGCGGCTCAGGGGAAGTGATTGGCCAGATTTGCTCGATGGTGATGAACATCCGGCGGATGTGTAATAAAAAACCCGAAGGTCGTGATTGAGACTCCTATGTACTTAGTTGAATCACTGCTTCTTGGCACTACATAACTACATTCAATGCAGCATACTTTTTTCCCCTGGTAAGTCTTACGTCTTGGATCATTGCATCTACAAGATGAACATCATGATAGCAGAGAGTATAGCACGCCACGAATTCTCTTACCACCTAATTTTTAGACACAAATGATTAGCAACATGTAGCGCATCTTCTGGAGTTCTTGTATATTTCAGTTTCACTGTTGTAAATCTGTATCTTCAACAGTACCTCACACACCCACGACGTGAGTACTTCTGCGGTAATAAAGATCTAATGCCGCCTGTTCATGTTGACTAGTGCTGCTGTCCGCCAGTGAAGAGAGTAACTTGTGGACTAGTACGACAACAACGACTTTTATTCTCGATGTCGCTTCTGGCAAGGTCATCCATTTTCCTTGTCGGATGATTGAAAATACGTCTAATTGACCACGCGGATCCCTCGCCACGACTGCTTTCAGCTCGACATCGATGCGGGGGGACCCATCCGCTTCGCAGATTTTGATTTTGAACGCCGAAAAATCTTTCAAAAATGAAAATGTATGGACCGGAAAAACTGGGCCACCTGTATTATAAGGGTCCCGGTGCTTTTCCCCCTTTAAGCGGACCGGGGCCGCAAAAATCCCGGGTCCCTAATTTCCCACGGGGTTCCCTATAGTTCTGGCGGGGTCCCCGGAAATACTGGGGCCAACATGGCCCCGGGAAAAACTGGGGCCGCGGTATCAGAAGGGGCGCGGAAAATAGGGGGCTTGACCTTGGCCCTTCTTGTAGGCTGCTCCTTCCACCCCACTGCCAACGCAGCGCCCCGGTGGCATGTGCTATGCGCGCCGGGGCCCGCGGGGGAGCCGCGCGCGCTTGGCCGCGCAGTGTCCTGGCAGGATTGCCACCAAGCTGCGGCCGGTCCCTCAGGCTTGGCGCATCCTGCTGCGTCTTTCGTTTCTCTATGTTCTCCCGCTCTTGCCGCAGTACCTCGCACCCGCCAGAGGCAGGCGCGCGGGCAACTGCCCGGCAGCACGAGCTCCGCGGCGCGCTTCTTCCATTTGCGACCCCTCCGCCCCCCCCCCGCAGCAGGAGCTTTGCGGCGCGCTTTTTCCATTTGCGATCCGCCCGCCCCCCCCCGGTGTGGCGCTTCTCTTTCGCTCCGCGGGCCGCTTTCGTTTTGAAGTGCGTCAGCCTTTGCGGCGGGCTTCGAAAGCCCTCGGGCGTCGCGTAGTTGAAGCTTGTCCCTCGGGGATGGTGTGCGGCGGCTCTGTGTGTCGCGAGTGTGGCAACCCGGAGCGCTGCGCGCACGCGCTGTCGGCAACATCGTTCGCCCCCGTCGGTTCTCGTCTGGTCCCGCTTGGCGGTGCTGGGAATGGTTTTGGGTGTGTCGTGTGGGATTGTCATAGCTCAGTCACCGGGGGCGCCCTCGGGTCGCTTGGCGTGGTTCTTTGCGCTTCTCTCTTCTCTAGTTCTTGGCTGCTGGCTGTTCGATGGCGTGTTCGCGTCTGCGGCTGTCTTCTGGCCTTTCCTTTCCTCCTCCTCTCCTGCGCGGCTTCAGGTTCTACCTTTTCTGGCAATTCTTCGGCCTTTTTGGCTCTTACTTTTGTAGGCTTATACCTTTTGGCCTCCTCTTGTTTCTACCTTTTTTGTCGGAGTCTTTACCTTTTCTGTCGGGTTCTTTATATTCCCACCCCTTCTGGTACCGGTACTCTCCCAGTCCTGGCCCATGTAATATCTTTCAATTTTGCATGTTACTTATTTAATGTTACTTATTTAACTAAGAAAGAGGATGACATATCTTGCGCGGCTTTTACTGCGCACCACCAAGTGCTCATTTTTTTATCGCGCTCTGAAACGCTGTTCGCGTCAGCGGAACCAGCCTGCAGATCGCTAGCTTGTGCTTATTCACGCGGACCACTGCTTGCTATCACCTGAATTCCGTTCCCATTCACAGCAGGAATTTTTCGATGTTAATCGAAGAAGTACTAGACGAGTAAGAGTATGTTGCACAAGTACCACATTTTCCTTCTCAAGACACTAGAGGACGAGTGGCCGAAGATCATGGAAAATGACAAAGAGCACTTGCAACAAGTCTAAGAACGAAGTGGGACTGTGTATCGGTTATCCTGTGGATCCGGTGCTGATATGAGTCTATCTTCCTTGGAGCTTAGTACTTGGAAACCTTGGTGTCTTTTTAGCCAAGAACTCCTGAGAACAATAAGTGAGGTAAGGGCGAAGTTCTCAAACCTATGTATGTATCCGAATGGCAACGTTTAAGAAAGTGTTCCTTTACATGCTGAAAGTACATATTGTGCTTTGTTGAAATTTGGTGAATGTAACATCTATTGGAAAAACGAAGATTTCCAGTAAAAGGGACAAAATTTGTACTACAGGAACTAAAACGGAGAGACATTATCTGTATGTTGTAACAGGATACTCTGAAAATTCCCTTGAGAGAGTCAGTTAACAACGTTGTTGTTTGTATTAATTTCAAGATTCTCCTTCATTTTTCAATCTGATATCATATTTTCTAAAATATTGAAACTAATGATCGATGTTGATTGTCGTCCAACGTCGAGGAGGAAGCATGAAAAAAAAGATGAAACCTGTGCATAACTTTTCATGAGAGGTTCTTCTCGGATTGATAGCGGAAGAACATTCGAACGTTTTTAGACGAAAACAACGCGAACCCGAACGCGGCCTCTGCTTGTAGTTCTGTAAGAGAAGAACGGGCACGAAAAGAAAAATCATGGTCGTTGACCATGCTGTTGTGCAGACGGCCCAGACTGCGCGGGAGCAAGCGGTACTTGGGAACTACGCTGAAAGTCTAGAGGTGTACGACAAACTTCAGACGTCACTGAATGCTATCGCAGAACGCTCTGAGTCATGGGTTCGGTGCAAGGCCCAACTCGAGGAAGAAATACGTCTGGTCCAAAAACTGGACGATTGCTGGAAGGGCATGGGCGTCTGTGGTGCCGATGGAGGAGCTGGTGGAGGTGTAGTTAGCTATTCTTCTGTGAAAATGATGCTAGCACAAACTTTGATGTGCCGGCTACGAGGATACGTATTTTCCCCGAAGAAAGTGCACATAACATGAACATGATATTATCTGAGTATGTTGTAGTACCACTACGACTACCACGAGCACGATCTACAACGACTTTCCTACAGCATCTTCATAAACGTGAACAACTCGAACTCATTCTCAGCTTCTGGGAACAGCGCACAGACGAACGCTGGTTCCGATTTGCTGAATGAGTTTCTTGCGCCTGAGCAGCAAGGGGGAGGCTCCGGGGATGTCTGGAGCCCGCCTCCAGCACGAAAGCGGCCTCCTTGGGCGCAACGTGGTCCCAAGGTGGGTGCTCCGAAGCGGCGCAGCACTCAACCACAGCAGACTAACTCCTCCGGAGAGGGCTTTGTAGCTGGAGGTGGAGGTGGCCTTGCGCCGCCTGGCGCACCAGCAGTTGTCCGTCGCGGCTCGCGCAACTACGCGAAGCCGTGGAACGCAAATGGGGCGAACAGCAGAGATTCCTACGACCCAACCGTGGCGATGGGTGGTGCCGCGAATCCGAATTCTTACGGTAACGTTGCAGGTGGCGGTGGACCGGCTGGACCACCGGGAAACAACTATGTGCATAATGCTGCAGCGGCTGGAGGCAGCCATCAGGCGGGTGGAAGCAGTGGAAGCCGCGCCTCGACGACCGGTGCACCGCTGGCGGCAGCACAACAACCACACCCACGAGGCGCAAACGGAATTTCCTACCTAGAACACGTGTATGGCGACAGACTCGACGGTCCGGATGCGGAACTTATACGCATGATTGAGCGTGACTCCGTAGAAAACGATCCACAAGTGTCGTGGGATGCAATCGCTGGTTGCGAAATGGCGAAGGACCTTCTTGACGAAGCCGTGGTCATGCCGCTGGCGATGCCCGACTATTTTCAGGGTATACGTCGTCCTTGGCGTGGTGTTCTGCTTTTCGGGCCTCCAGGAACGGGAAAAACCATGCTCGCGAAGGCAGTGTCGACTGAATGTACTTAAGTCAGTTCTTTATATATTATTTGACACGTGCCGGCTGACTGTCTTGTTTTTGGTAAAATAAGTAATATTAAATATGTTGAGAACAGTAATATGAAATCGAAGTCGATTTAAGAGCACACGATCTCCTCCTCCTCCAACTACGTCCCATGCATAAAGTTCACGATCAGTCAGGTGAAACAACTTTCATGAATGTCTCTGCGTCGACAATGGCCTCAAAGTATCGGGGAGACAGTGAGAAGCTAGTCCGAATACTTTTCGAGATGGCGCGGTATTACGCACCGACAGTGATTTTCCTTGACGA
Organism: Amoebophrya sp. A25; assembly: GCA_905178165.1. Taxonomy (NCBI): domain Eukaryota; class Dinophyceae; order Syndiniales; family Amoebophryaceae; genus Amoebophrya; species Amoebophrya sp. A25. The sequence goes on from CAJINU010000015.1 coordinate 1,120,625, forward strand.
GGTGGATTCGCTGGGCAGTAAGCGTGGCGAAGCATCAGAACACGAAGCCAGTCGACGAGTGAAAAGCGAGCTGCTCGTTCAAATGGACGGAATCAACACCGTCAAAAAAGATTCTCCGGATGAACAGCCGAAACTTGTCATGGTGTTCTTTTTGGATTTCCTTTATAATTCCTCTCGATGCCTTAGCTTTTGCTTGAAGATGTATCCTCCTGAGTACTAGGATCACATTGTCGAAGATGGGTCGGCAGTGAATATGTAGGTAGTTCCCCAGACTAAACCTACTTACTTCTATAATTAATGACTCTGACTTCTGCGGTGATGTCTGGCGAAGGATCCTCATATTGTCGCTGATGTAGGCGTTGCGAAATCACGAAATGTCAATGAATTGCAACTCCATCGCAGGTTCTGGCCGCTACGAACAGGCCCTGGGATCTGGATGAAGCATTGCGACGACGACTAGAAAAACGGATTTATATCCCATTACCGGAACAGGAAGGACGGCGCCAAATTTTCGACCTGATGTGTGCGGAGATAAGCGTGAATGACGACGTGAAGTTCGATACTCTGGTCGAGCTCACGGAAGGCTATTCGGGTGCGGACATCACGAACGTTTGCCGCGAAGCAGCAATGATGCAGATGCGGATACACCGTGAGGCCCTCAGAAAAGCGAGAAAAGAGAAGGTGCTGCTAGAATTTTGATAATCCGCTGCCGCTAAGCCTAAGGATCAATGAAGAACATTTTCATTTTCTTGATCAAGAACAGGATATTTCTGTCTGATCGTGTTAGTTATAGTTGTTCGTTGTGAATATATCTACTTCTGCTTCATCCATTTCGAATTTCGTTAAGTTGGCAAAGACTATTTAAGTGCACGGGTTTTTTCCTTCTCATCTGTTTAATCGACCCTTTTGTATTTCCGCAGGCTAATATTGCTGAAATGGCGAAGGAATTCGAAGAGGTTCCAGTCACGATGGATGACTTTCTGAACAGCCTGAAGAACGTGAATCGCAGCGTTGGGAATGATGATCTGCAGAGATTCCAGGACTGGATGTCCGAATTTGGGGCAACTATCTGAACAACGATTCCTGCTACAGCTCCTATTGTGAGTTCTTGCTGATCCATAGAGGGCGTCTTCTCATCTTTGTCACCCGAAATTGCCACCCTTGCCTTTCTGACATTTTCCTCCAAATAGCCAATGGCAGAGCTCTTCGTTTTATGCGTTTACTGCAACGGACGCTCTGGAACTTCCTTTGCAGAACTCCATGGTGACGAAAAGAAACACATATTAATATTGGACATGCTTCTAAGTACACATGAACATGATGATCTGCAATCATCTGCTTCTGCAGCCACACTGATGATTCACATGAAAAGACCATATTGTCGTTGCTTGCGGCCGCATCGCCATAATCGCATGAGACGCCTTCTAAAATAATCAATCTTCTTACAACCTTTCGCTTCCTAAAGAAAGAACAAGAAACTGAAACTTCCTGTTCTCTTGCCGTGGCGGCGTGCGGCGGCCTCCAAACGTTGTACTAGAAGTTCTCCGCATGTGCTCAGCGCGCTGTTTATAATTTCGCGTTAATCGACGACTCGGTCGCAGTCTCTGGCTTGCTGTACTAGGTAAGAGCGGGAGAACGGAGTAGAACAAGATATTTTCTCCTGCGCAAAAGCTGGATGAGATGCTGCGAGAGAGTCGAGAGAACAAATACTGAATTAAAGTCCTGGTAAAATCATGAGGCCTTTCTTTGAGGCCCATTGTCATTGTGTTTGTCAATCATGTCCACGTTACCCGAGAACGCTTGAGCAATAGAGGCAAAATCGAGAATCCGAGTGACCACGTTTCTAGTGAAACAACCTAGCGAGAAGAGAACCCACCACTACACGCAACAGGCATCCTTGTTTTTTTTAATTTTATGTTGGTCGAAGGGATGCAGCTATACAAAACAGAGTGAGTATAATAATTAGGCACTAATGGCTGTAAAAGTTAGGAAGACCGTTCACCTATGAAATCGTGCGCGTGTTTGTCGATCGAGTGCGAAAGTTGTGGAAGTTGTTCTCTAAGTTGTGGAAGTTGTGCGCTAAGTTGTGGAAGTTGTGGCCTAAGTTGTGGAAGTTGTGTCCTAAGTTTTGGAAGTCGTGAGCTAAGTTGTTGAACTTGTGGCCTAAGTTGTGTCTTAAGTTGTGGGGGCTGTGTCCTAAGTTGTGGAAGCCGTGGCCTAAGTTCTGGGGGTTGTGAGCTAAGTCGTGCGAAGAAGTCGCGCGAAAGGGTCGCGCGCTATTCTTTTGCTGTTCGAATTTGAACGCCATGAGTAGACCCCGAACAATCGCGTGAGCCTTAGGCTTATCTATGGTGTTCAAATTCGAGCAGCCCGATAGTGAAGTGGGGCCTTTTCGTACGCTTTCCGTCTGCGCACAACTCGCCCCCTCTACCTCCACAACTCGCCGCAACTTCCACAAGTTAGGGCGCATCTTCCACAACTTAGAACACAACTCGCACAACTTTCCACAACTTAGAGGGAATGAAGTGCAACTTTTTCAGAGGGGTTTGGTCTTTCTAAAACGGTGGCGTTGACTTTTCATTTTTTTACAATCTATGCGTAAGCGTATGCCTTCAACCTTGTTGGTGAAAACGTCCAATTCACTACAGTTAGTTCTATTTTGGAAAGGAGCTGCGCCGCCGGTCCGTTGACGTGACTAAAAAGTAAAATTGATAGTATGAATATGACACATAAGACCGATTTTTATGTTCGAAAGTACATCGCAAATCACCGCCTCCGCTTTATCCTGGACCATCGACTGCTTGTCTGTGTATAGTTGGTCCCTATCAACATCAACATTCGTTCAAATCTGTAAAAGTGAAAAGCATCGCTGAGGATTATCGGTACATGGTCTTACTAAAACGGTGTCGTCTGTGCTTCTTGCAGCAAGATCGGTGGTCAGATTTTGCCTTTTACCCAGGATTTTCCTCGGTCTGCCTCAACATCTGAACTGAAGTGTGGAGCATCTGTCACTAACTAAGTATAAGAGCGCGCGCCCCTATCGGGAGTCAGTCTGTCTGCCCGAAAAACATCGACGAGAGCATTGTCTAATGAATGTGAGCGCTGGTTATGGTTGATGTTTGTAGATAGCTATCTGGGAACTAAAACTGCGGCAACTACCAAAGCACAATCTGGTTGTAAGGCAAGAAAATAGTTGAAAAAGCATGCGTGGTTCAGTAATGATCATGATACTGATACTAAAAAGTTTCTCACTGTTGAGCAGCAACATACACAACACTCACACTACCTTATAAACAGAACAGAAACAGAGTAGGAGGCACAACGAGATTGCGGGTATGGTCTTGATAGACATTCTTGTGATATTGTACCGTAATAATCTACTTTGATTCCAACTCCAAGAAACTAGTGGCTGTAGTGGAATCAAGTTCCAAGCGTCTACCTGGACAACAAACAATTTTATTTGATGTGCGTTGCTGTCGAGTACTAACAAACTTCAAGAGCTTCGTATTATGGAGAAGAAAGCTTAAACCGCCGCTGCTACAACACTAAAAAAAGAACAGAAATACCTGTATTTTTAGTATGAGGACTAAACAACTAAGAACAAAAGAAGAGAATTTCGCAGTTGGAAGCAGCGCAGGAGTGGTCTCTCACTCGAACTAGTCCACACATCACGACATCACCTGATATCCTTCTTACATATTTTTCAACACTTTTTCTGTCTGTAATTGTTTGATTTTTTCAAGATGAGGATGTTGTCGACGCATCACGAACGCACTCGCTTCTCTGGTAGACTTTACGGTCACGTGTTTCGCACTTATTCGAGAAGTTGTTATCTTCGGGATGGTTTCATTTTGTATTCAAATAATTTTTTAATTGATGAGACGAACAAAGATGAAGGGACGTATGATCTCTACTTCGAGCGTAGATGAACGGGATTCTCCCGCGACTGAGGTGGGAGCTGACAGAGGACGGCGATATGCTTGTGCCGGCAAACTTGAGCAGCGGATTTTCGAAAATATCACGTTTTTTACGTTTCGTATTACAAGTTCCAGCATAGTGGACGAAATCCGCCTCAGCGAGTGCTTGTCGTCTCAAAAAGAAACTACTCGGTTCCATGGTGCCATCGGTGCGCGAGATCACGCGCACGCGATCACATCGGCGCGGCGATAATTTGCGTTCGTCTAGCTTGGCTGTGAGCAGTGGTTTGGAAGCTCTCAACAATTCTGGGGATCATAGTCGGCCAGGCCGTGGTGTGAGTACAAGGCGAGGAAGAGCACCACGAGCAGCTGTATTATTGGGTCCTGCAGACGAAGTACGAAGACAAGACAGGCTCCTTCTGCAGGCAGGGGGATCCGCGTCTTCAAGTAGCTGCAACGTCTGTTCATCTTCTATGCATGAGCGTCAGCTGCATGTCCAGACAACCAGGCAGTACCAGAGTAGCTACTACGAGAATCCAAGAGGCGAGAGACGCCGCGGCGTTACCGATGTCGTAAAAGAATACGAAGGACAGTTGAGAATCCTCCGCGCGGAGGTTGACACGATCCGCAGAACAACATCGCCAGACGGGGCAAGAAAAGCTACGACAACTTCGGCCAGGGGGTTGGGGCAGCACCTTGAGGAGCGTCAACGTCCAGGCCGCCCTCCGCATGATTTACAACATCAAGAAGAACGTGAATCTTCTGCGTTGCGGCCGCTTCTTGGTAGGAACTCCACTTCAACTTCAACATCATCTTTTGTTGATAAGGCCTGTGAGCTCGCACGCAGTATATGTCTTAGAAGTCGATCACAAGCTGCACAACAACAGCAAAATTCTCGCCGAAGAGAGGTCCCCACACTAAATCTCGACCCTCCTGCTAAACTGGATCCGAATATTTGCAGCTCCGGTGACAAGCATCGTACGAGGACACCGAGAATCCTCTCTCTAGAACAAAAAGGCCACTACCGTCTCCTTACAGAAGATGAGCGTGAAGATCGCCTGATTGACGAACTATTAGATCGCGCGGCCGGCGAGCGGCCGTTTCTCTTCGTTCCTGAGCCCCTAACCTCCCGCAGTAACTTGGGACCTGTAGTTACGAGTCGAGATCACCATCAGGACGTACCATCAGCTGCGAGAGGTGAATTGAACATGAGCCACAACAACGCGGACGCTGCGCCTGGTACGGGGAACCCGCCAGCGCTGCACAATATTCGGGGCCTCGGTGTTGCTCCAAATAGCGACCCTTTCAATGCAGGCAAGGGCGGCATGGTGATGAATAACATCCAACCGTTTATGGGTGCGGGTCCGCCAGTGCCTGTGGGTGCTCCCATGGGTTTCGCTGGTCTTATGCCTGGACCTCCGAACCCCAACTACGGTGGTCCTCAGGCACATCCACACGGACAGGACGGCCAAGTCGACGAACAGCAGTACCCCCAATAATTACAGCTTTGATTATGTTAAGATATCCATTAAGAAGACGTGGTCTTCTATGAAGATCATCTTCATTGAAACTGGAAGACGAATTATATTCGAAAAAAAATGTAAAGATCCATCATCTCTCTGATGCAGAGACTCTTTTTCATACGACTGCTTCGTAACTGATGCTCGTGTCATCTGTATCACATCTTTTCAGGGCACGAAAGCAACGACTCGAGCGCATTTTAGGTACGGTGAGTAGCCGTTTTGACGATGCCGCTGCAGGTGCGTCCTCGCGGTCTGGCTCGAGGTTTGACGCGCCTGATCGCAATAATCGGGGGCGTAGCAGAGGCCGACCTCAGCACCCTGGAACACCCTATCGCGGGCCATCAGCACCTGGTCCTGGTGGCGAAGGTTTCATTAGCATGGTGGGTGCGAGTGCTGGAGACCCTGTGATCTACAACCAGCAAGCAGGAGCAATACACCCAGGCATGGTGTATCATCCGCACCCCCCCCACCCGGGACCACCGCCGGGGCCGGGCCCACCACGTGTCGGACCTTCTCCCACTTTACCGAGCCGTCGGAACGTGCCCCGCCTGCCAACAATGGCGCAACTGAGTCCTAGCGGATCACGCTTTGCGGATGTGATGGACACAGAAGACGCTGCTCCGCAGGCGAGTCATCCACCAGCAGAGCAGAACCCTCCTCCTGCTGTCGCACCGATTTCTTCAGCCCAGAAACAGAAACAGATTGCCCATGATCTTCTTCAAAGATCCCGGAAAGGGAAGCCGTCGATCGTACTTTTCAACTCACTTCTTGTCTGAAATTTATTTTTTTTTTTTTGTAGGACCTGTGACACCTATGCAGCTGCAACTGCACTCCTGCACCAACATCAGCTTAGTTGTACTTGTACATCAACATAGAATCATCATCTATTAGATCAACATTATGTGCCAATACTTAGCTGTATTTTGTGTTGGACTTGAAGCTGCTAGGGGACAAGATGAATGTTTGGAGATCGGATTTTGTTGAGCATAATCATGTTTGGGGAATAAAAGCAGTTACATCTTCTGCTTCATTTTGTACTAGGCGGTCTCGGTCATGATTAATGTAGCTGACTGTCTTCAACCTGCTTCATGAAATCAAACATCACCCTCAGAATCTTCCAACAAACGGCTCCGAGACGCTCAAGGATCACGTCGAAGACCACGATGAAGACGAGTTTCTCACGAGTAAAACGCCAGCCGGCGGAAGCAAGGCCACTGGTATGACGCAGATTGTCATGCCGGATTCAGCTGCAGGGGCATCAGGTGATGGAGCTAGTGCTAGTCCGCTCTTAAAAGGAACCTATGCGGCTGGGCTTCTTCAAGGAACCGCAACCGGCCAGACTGATGGCAGTGCGGCGGTCTTTCCCCCGGCTGTGCCTCTAGACAGTGACGGAGACGAGGACATGGATGATTCCATGGGTGATAACGACGAGTCTTCGAGCAAGCAGGCGCCACTGGGCGATGCAAAAGCATCATCGAAAGGTACGACGGAAAGCAAAGCCTTTTCGCCTACAGGCGCAGGTGGTACCACACCAGCGGTTGACGCGGAAGCAAAAAAAGAGGAGAAACGAAAAAAACGTGAAGCCCGCAAAGAAGAAAAGAGAAAGAAGAAAGAGGAAAAGAAGGAGGAGAAAAGGAAAAAAAAGCAAGACAAGGAAAGACAGGCAGGCAACATCGTTGGAAATCTTCTAACGGCAGGCAAATCCGACGCGCTGGGAAATGGCGTTGGCAACAGCGCTAGTACGGTGAACCCTTATGCAGTCGCTCCGCCAGCAGGCGCGCCTCCCTATCCGCCTGTTGCAGGCATGCCAGGAGGATTGCTTCAATATCCGGGGGCACCTCATCAACATCTCGGCGTTGGTTATCCTGGTTCTGCGCCCCCTCTTGGCGCACCAGGAGGTCATCCGGCTTACCTCGCTGCAGCGGCACCCGGTTACCATCATAGAGGACCCTCACTGCATGGCTACCACCCACCGGGCGAGCAACCTGCATCGAGTCCCTCGTCTGCTGAGGGCGCACCTACATCAGCAAGAGATCCATCGCCGACAAACGCAAAGTCAGGTAATTCTGCGCCGGGCGGCGCCGCACCGAAGGGGAAGCTTCAGCCGGGCCCGCCAGGAGCAATGCCACCCAAAGGGCACATGGGCATGAGGCCACACCCTGGCGGCTACATACCACCCGGAAAAGGAGCGCGTGGCTACGCTCCGCCATATGGGGATCCACATGTGCTCCTCTACAAAGGTGGTGCGGGAGGACCACTCGGAGGCAAAATGGTGCCAGCTTCAGTCTCGAAATTGGGTGCAGCTCCACCTCCGTCGGCCGGGGAAGTACACAGTCTCGTGCAGGAAGCTAACGCACTACTAGCAGCGGTCTCGGCGGGAGCAGCATCGAGTAGTGGAAGTGCTGGAGCACCTGCTTCGTCTAGTGCAGCGGGATCAGCATCCAGAGGTCCCTTTTCCCCGCATCCGATATACACCACTGGAGCAGCACCCCAGTCATCCGGCGTACCCCCACCCGGTGCACCCAGCACAGCGCATGACGGAAAGGGCGGCCCGCCGCAGTATAATCAGTATAGCAGCCTAGTCATCGCCGCTGCTCCAGGCCTAGGCGGACCAGCAGGATCTCAACATCCCCCTCCGGGACCGGGGCCTGCGTATCCCCAACAAGGATATCACGGCTACGGCGGTTTTAATCATGCAGCCTCCAGTTACCATGCAGCACAACCGCATGCTCCACCAACAACAGGAGGATCTCGGTATGGTCCGATGCACTCTTCAGGTCCTCCCGGTCATTCGGCGCCTTACCACGGAGCTCCCACGGGGCCACCGGCATACGGTGGAATGGGCGGATCGGCCAGCACTAGCGGTGCACTGCCACCATACGGTATGGAGCACTATCATGGATACCGGGCTGAAGGCAAAGGCAGCGTCCCTGGTTCCTTCGCTCCGACCCGAAAAAAAACGGTGTCGTCTGATTCGGACAGCAGCAGCGGATCGTCTGAGGACGAGGGCGCGGCTTCCAAAAGCAAGAAAGACGGCTCAGACGAAGCGAGAAAGGAGAAGAAAAGGCGGCGGCTTTCCAAGACAGACGAGGGATCACCAGGTATGAGGTTTTTTACAAATGATTCGTTTCCAACATCTTCGTTGCTGGTGTGGTAGTACTAGAGCGATGCGAATAGGTCAACAAGAAGTACTTCTTTTTAGCGGAAAGCCAATGTCTAAAAGTATATTTTCAACCTCGTATATTGCTGTTGCTCGATGTCGACCACTAAATGATATCACACATCTCCAAGATGTAAAAGTTAGTATGATGCTGATGAAGATGATGATGATCAGCCTGTAAATGGACAGTTATCAGGTAAACACCCTGCTGGCGCGCCTCTCGGTGTCGGTGACGGCAAATTCATGTCTCAGACGCCAGGTGGAGGCGTTCAACTCGTTAGCGGAAATCCGAGTCCTGCATGGCGTCTAAACCAACGTCCGCGGAGGTTTAGCGCAGATTTGGGTCTCCCGATGGATCAAGACTCAGAGTGGTCGGAGGAGGAGAGCATGTCAAAAAAGCCCAAACCCAAGCCGTTCTCTTTGCCACTCCCTCTGCCTCCTTCAACAAAGCACGGAGAGCATCCCTATCCTCAACGCACTTACCCACCAGAGGAAGGGGTAATATCAATGAATAAACATAAACATCATGATGATCATGATGAAGATCTTTATTTGTCATCGGCAGTGAAAGTGATGTGTTGTAGTTGTAAACCAACGAGGTTCTAGTTCTTGAAGTTGATGAACGCCTCCACGTGCTCATCTTCGTCAAAGTCCGTGTAGCCGGAAACTAAAATTTCGTTCGCGACATTTATATTGCCAATACAACAGGACACAGTGGACATTTTTGACGCAGAGATCCACCTTGATAAAAACTATCAAATCAGGTAGCACCGCTGCCGAAAAGTGATCCGCATTTCGAGTTCGCATATGAACGACACCTACCTCCCCGACCAGGCCCTGGTGTGAGAGACCATGCGTCGAAACGAAACCCAGAGCTGATGCGTCAGTTGCAGAACGAGGTTCTATCAGAATGGCGCTGTGGCCCTCTTTTTGGTCGTGGGCTCGCTCGCCGATCCGCCTTCGACTTATTGCTACGCAAGCTGGGTGAAAAGAGCAGGAAAGGTGTGCTGCCTGTATACCATGGTGACCCCGACGCAGCAAAGAAGGAGAAGCCCGTAGAAGTGCGCGGAGTGGTGCAGACGCTACGGGAGGACCACGGCTTTTTGTATTCCGAAGCTGTGTATCCTTACTTCCCGGATGATGTCGCTATCTACTTCAAGATGCCGTCTTGGGCTCGGTCAGATCTCGCATACAAAGCGCACACGGAACAGCAAGGAGATGACGCCTCCACGGGCCCCAAGGTCTTGAATCCGCGAGACTCTACACCAGACACCACCGCCGCCCATGGAGATGAAGTTGCAAAGGAGACCCTGCGTACTGGAGACCACGTTCTGGTGACGCTGTCCTTCGACGCGGCTAGAGGTGGAACTACGGGAGAGGGAGCCCCCGTTGCACACCTGGTCAGAAAATTGACGAAACACGAAGTCGATAGGGCTCGCCGTGGACACAAAGTTGTCGTCCACTGCAAAGAGCAAAGCGGCGGATTCACGGTCTCCGCGGACACAGTGTACAGCGGAGTGCTGAAATACCAGAATCACCAGTATTGGCTGCGTTCCCGTGCATTTCCGACGCTTTACTACATGCCCTACAGGAGTACCGAAGAAGTGCGACGAGCTATCAGCAGTCGCGCCGCCCATTATTACGGCTAAAACCATCGTGAAGAACAGTCCATTTTTCGTGTCGGTCGTGACATCAACATTTCAATACCTGGCTGTACCTGATTAGCAATGCAGCGCGTCATGATCTGCGTCATCATCATCATCATCATCATCATCATCATCATCATCATCATCATCGTCATCACGTTCACGATCACCGTCATCATCTGGATCACATACATACTAGAAGACATAGTATACTGTACTAGTTGTAGTAATCACATCGCGTTTTATTTGGTGTATACTATTATATTATAATAGAATAACTACTTATATATAAGACGGATGTAGGATGGGATGGACTCGGATGGAAATGGATCGGATGGACCCTCCCTAAATCTTCGGGTCCTACTTAAAATGATGAGCGGACCTGGGAAGTCCATCCGATTCCGATCCATCCCATCCTGAATCCGGCACCCCTATGAATTGTCCTAATATAATAAGACGAGCGTCCTCGCTATCAGTATCAGAATCAGCCGGAGTACTGCAATAATATTGAATTGATTTTTAGGAGATTTGGTTGATTATGATTGTGAGGTACCGCCATCATCTAAAGCCGCCATTCCCACACGGAAACTTACGAAGTGATTGTGAGTTTCCGACTGGAGCCAAATCCGGCAATTCCAGCGGATGGTGTCCATTTCAACTGGTATGCAACCAAGATCGCCCCCAAGACCTTCGTTGCGAACGCTGCACCCGCTGCTCCCGCGACGGCGGAAGCTCGCAATGTACTCAGTCCAAAAAAGGCCAGCCGATACGACGGTTTTAATGCAACGCCTTCGTCGGCCGCTGGCGGGGGCAGCAGCCTGCTCGATAAGCCGCCTGCTGCTGCTGCTCCAGACGGTGGCGCTGGCGGCAGTAGTTCGAGCAGTGCGCAACCACCTTTGGCTTCAACATCTGGTGCTGCATCTGCCAATCGATTCACTAATAAAACTCCGTCGATTTATGACAAGATGAATAAGCCCTCAGGATCAGGAGACTCCGAACCTGGAGAGCATTATGGGAAAAGCCCTGCTTTTTTTTCCGCAGGACGCTCTCCTGGGAAGTCACCAGCTACAGATGACTGGACGCCAGGTGCCGGTGACTGGACAAGCGCGCATGGTGCTAATAAAGGGGCCTCTTTTAGTAGGATTCCGCCGCCATGGACGGCCACTTTGATTCGCGAATTACACACACTGGAGGCCAACAAAGACGAAGTAGAGAACCAGATACCAGATGAAGTGGCTGCTGATGAAGACGAAACGACCAAGGACAAGAAAGAAGATGATGAGCAGCACGCGAATGATCAAGCGCTGGGGAACGAGCGAGGTCCGCCAGCAGCAGAAGCGACGACGAGAAAGGCATCATGTACGCGAGCGCCAGTTGAGATAAGAAACTACTTTGCAGGCCTTGTGAACGAACTTGCAAGAGCTGCGGTTGGGGAGCACGATCCTTTGCCAGAAAAAGTTACCGAAGAGAGTGTGGAGAAAGTTGTGGGCCGTCTGGTTGCGGGAGAGGTCGCTAGTAACGTCTTAGGCTTCGGCTGTATGCTGTCAAAAGATCAGACGCGTGCTTTCTCCCTGCTGTATCTCATGTCAACCCGGAGTGACCCGGCCGGAGATGACGCAGTGGATGCAGAACAAGAAGATGAACGACATCGATCGCCGCAGAAGCGTCTTCCTCAATCGGATGAAAACAGCAAAGGGGCCGGCTGTATGCAGTCGCTGGGAATTGATAGAGAACAGCGCTTGCAGTCTCGGAGTTGGGCCAAAGGAGTGTTGGGCCTGGCAAGTCCCGGGCCGCAGCAGTCACAGAGTGCAAAAGGTCGTGCGGCAGACCTAACGGTGGACACCGCTATTCCGATGATGCCGCCCGGTTTGAGCATGCCGGCTGGTCTCGCGATGCCCACGCCGCCAGGGCTCATGAAGAGCGCGCTCATCGGGGTCTCTGCTCCCCCCCCGCTGTTCATGCCCGCCCCGTCTGTAGCGTTTTCCGACTACCAGGTTGGCGGCTCGAGCTCCAGCCGTGCGGGAGATCAAAGTAGCGGAAGCGCGAAGAAGAGAAGCGCGCCGCCGGCCGTTCTTCCAGCACCGCCAGACACCGTTGATCTGAGCCAATTCGAGTTTGTGGGCTCGATCACGTCCTGGGAGCCTGATGGAGCAGGCGCAAAAATTCACTGCGAGAAAGCAACTGCTGCCTTTTCCGATGCCGAATTGTCAATAGGAAGTAGAGAGATGCGCTTCGCTTCCAGTAAAGCCAAATTAGAAAACGTCAAGTCGGGCATGACGATCCACTTCAATATCAAGGCGGCGCCAACGGTATCTTTCTCATTGTCTATAGTATACAAGATGAAATGATTTATGATAAAACTGGCACGCTGAACAAGAACTACGGAATTACCACTAGGAGTAGTGTAATTAGTTTCTTTGACTTTTCAACTTCTGTATCATATTTGTTGTTGACCAATATTTTAATGAGAGGATATCTCTTGCACATATTTTATCATGTTGTCCTGCAACATGGATGCTGCCTTGAATTGGTTGTGCCGCGACATTTCACGAAGATTCTAGATTCTAGTACTGATTTGAATTCCGGCTTCAATTTTTTGGACTGCTACGGCCTCAGCCGGGCCTCCGCAGAGCATAAGCCCTTTCATCCTTTCGGTGATCGATCAGCTTATATTCTTTGGTAGAATTTTTTGGCGTTGCGCCTCGTGACTTTATATAAATATTAATTTCAGCTGGACGTCGGCATAAAAAAACAGGATCACGTCGAAGGTGACTCTGGCCCGAAGGTGGATCCAGGAGTGCATATTCCCGAGCTCTTGAAAGACGAAATAGTTGTGGTCTCGATGCCATCGCCTAGTGACGCTATGCTTCCATTTCCAGCGCCAATGTTAGAGATAGTCAAGCCGAGTGAGCTGATTCGCGGCGTCGCTGGAAACAAGATGATGCCACCAGTCCCTGGGCTGCCTATGCCACGGTCACGCGACAGGACCCCCCGCACACCCAGAAGCAGCGACTACCCGGAGGACGGTCGCAGCGACAAGCGCGGCGACAAAAAATCCGGCAAAAATAGTGGGAATAGAGGACGTGACAACCGTTCGTGGGCTGGAAGTAAGTCAGGTGGCTCACGCGAAAACTTGTCGGGCGGAAAAGACGACCGAAGCCGCAGTGGCGGTAGGATGTCCGGAGGCAAGAAAGACGTATTTATAGATACTTGTTGTTGTTGTTGTTTCATGTTTCATCAGTGTTCTTCTTCCTGCATCTGTGCTACCCTCTGGGTTGTCTCTCTTCAAATTCATCATTTGACTCTACTTCTCAATCATACTTCTCCAGGCCCCTGCTCCTGGGGCGAATGGCAAGGGTGCGCCACACGTTGCGCCTTTTGGAGGTGATTTATTTCGGAGTCTGGGCGGCGGCATGCTGGAATTTCCGGATCCCATGGCCAGCATGCCTTTTTCCCCGGCGATCGATCTGGACGCGCCTGCTGCATCCACTCTACTGAATGCGCTCGTTGAGAACTTTTATACAACGGGTGGAAAGGACGTTGTACTTCCCGTTGATGCGGTTCTTGCGCAAGCGCAGACAAGCAAACATGCAGGAGAAGATAATGCACGACATGACACAAGCAAAAATCCAAAGGCCTCCGCTACGGCGGCTGGCAACGGTGGAACAAGTTCCTCAAGCGTAGACGCACTTGAGGGCGCTACGTCGGGGATAATCGACGACATTACGGATTTGTTGGGCGGTATGCAAGCAGACGGTGGCTTTTCCTCATCATCCGCGGATGAGGGAATCTCCACGCCGGCCGAACACGAACAGGGAGTACCAGCAGACGGACAGGGGCCACACCCACTTGGTGTCCCGCTTGGACTTCCACCCATTCAGGAAGCTTCTGAGCAGGCTCCACGGCAGATGAAAAGACAAGCTTCTACCTCAACTGTTACGGCAGAAGGTTCAAAGGGCGGGGCTCCTCCTCAAGGGCCGATCGGAGCTGGTCCTACCGTCCTCGCAGTCCCTGGAAAGGGGCGAACACCTGGCGTTACTTCTTCTGATGCCGAATCGACAACCAGTGCCAACAGAATGATGAACAATGGTAGAAACAATGGCCACAGGATGAACCAGACGAGGCAGAGTGGGAGTAATAAGGGAGCTGGAGGTTCACAGGTTCTCCAAGCACCAGTCGGCAGTGCCGGCAAACAAAAGCGACCATGGCAGAAGCCCCCACCCATTGATACATCCTTTGCTTCCGGCGCAGTACCGCCGGGACCCCATTCTTCACGGTCCGGGGCTCCAAGCTCGCGCTCGGGCAGCTCGGCTCCTCCACCACCGCTACTTTCCGCGGGGGGAGCGGCTGCTGCGTCTTCGTCTACGCAGTACCAGCAAGCTGGTGTAGTGGGTATGTCATCCAATTTGTCGGGTGCGCCTGCGTTTGGAAGTCCACCGATGATTGGCGTCTTGCCGCTTCCCCTTGGCTCCTGGGATGCGAAAAGCGGGCCCCCATCCGCTTCGAGTCGCGAGCAAGACAGCGCCAGAGCCGATGTAGATCCCATTATTTCGAAGAGTGGAAGTCATGGCACTACTAGCAAGACTCCCCATGACGTGTTGCCTCCTCCGGCGCTTGTAACTGGCAGCAGTCGTAGTAAAAATACTCTGCTTCATCAATCCGGTCAACCAAGCCCAGCTGCTGACGTTCTATTGCCTCCTCCATCGCTATTGTCCTCTTCGACTGGCGGAATTATCCAACAGAAGATTATACGCCGTTCACCGAAGGCGTCGCCGGCACCAAGTAGCAGGGCTGGATCAACTCTTGGCGTATATAACTGCATTAGTAATCATAGTTAGTAATATTTCATCCGTTTCATGAGGTGGATTATGGTGCAAAATCTTCAAGATGCCGCCGTTGTCCAACATGTTCCGTATTTTCTTTTTCTCGCAGCTATGATTATCCTACTAGTACAAGGATTAAGATTAATGTGTGTCCTTCGTCCATCTCTCCTTGTTTTTGTTGAATTTACAGGTATCATTTCTGTAAGATAACTCGTCTTTTTTTTAATTAACGTGTCCATGTCGAGATGATCACGTAGTTTGTTGAAGATGTTTGTGAATAGGTACCTACTTTCTTCGTGTTGATGATTTCAGATATTGCCGCCGCCAAGTAGCTCAAAGTCGGAAGAAGAGCGAGAGCAGGCCATGTACGATGACGGAGAGGACGACCTCGTTGATGTCGAAGGTGGTGAATTTATTCCCGGCAAAGCCAGCAGAGGACCTGGTAGGCAGCTTTCGTCGTCCTTTTCCGGGAGACCGAACAGTAAAGGGCATGCGTCTTCCAAGAACACGACAGGCGCTAAAAATATTTTATCGGGAGGCCCAACTGGTCCTGGTCGCGGAGGCGGAGGGGCCAGCAGTAGCAAGATGTCGTCCTCTAGCACTATGCAACTCGGGCTTTTTCCCCATTCGCTACAGGACCAGAGCAACCATCTATCTAGTCATCTGGATCAGCAATACGACAGAACAACAGACCAAGATATCGAGGATAGAAATAGAGTTTCACCAGTACAGAGTCCTGCGCTCCATGCACTCGCAGAGCAGATAGGAAATTTTGTCGTGCAGAGTATGGAAGGAGAAGAAAGAACCGAGGCGCAGTTAGAAGCTCTTGCCGGACTAGGCTCTGGAGACAAGGAAGAGTACGACCCCTTCGCAGAAGCTCCACAGTCAACCAAGTCCGAAGGCCACTCTGCATAAGTACGACACGGAGGTGGGTAGGGCTCTTCCTTTCTCGATAAAGAAGATACTACTCTTCAATGATCTACTCTGCAGGACCTTATCTAAAACTCCATGTCTAAGATCTCTCCAAATTGTAAGTTGTAAATTATCATGATTGTAATCTAGGTACTTCATTCTTGTGGTATAGTTGATCCTGTGATTGACGGTCGTGCAGCTTGTTGCTCATGAAGTTTTAGTTTATTTTTTGTTACCGAGAATTACAATTTAATTATTGTTAGTAATGAAAATCTCACGAATCAGGTTGAGTTGTGAGGTGCAGCTACTTGTTTTAGTCAACATGGGTTTTGTAAAAAGCACATGATATATCTCCTAGGTCGCGACGAATATTTTTATTTTTGATATCTCAGACATCATCATGATGAAAATCATTCGAGGAGGAGGAGGAGGAGGAAGACGGCGACCACGACTGCCGACTATACCTTCGTTGTAGCTCATTGCTCACTAGGAATATTAGCTGTGCTGATGTTGTAAAACTAAAATCTTACATACGGATACAACTACAAGATCATGAAGACGCATGTCGATGTTTGAACATGTATGAGGATTTAGATGGATAATATCTCGCTCTCACAGCTGCCGAGTATGTGAGTACTTCTCGTCGTGTCCGTCCGCCAAGCGTGTCTGTAGTAAGTGATGTAAGTATTTGTTTTTCATTCAGCGAAGATAGATTGATCGGTTTTGATGAGATGTGTTTCTTTTTGAAATGGAACTTTTTTGTTCGCTTTTAGTTTCGGAGCAGCAGCCAGGGAGATCACATATCTAGTAATTTAGGAACAGTCCATCAAAAAATAGGGGATGCAGATGCTGTCGTGGTTGATGCATAGATGTACAAACAAGTAGGAGTGCAGGCTGCAAGATGGTGTGGCGCAGCTACTGGATCGATGTCGGAACTCCAGATTCTACACGTAGACGTAGATTCAGAGTCTTGTTGTGCAGAAGTAACAGAAAACAACAAGAGTAAGAGTATTTGTATTTGGGGGAGTAAGTAGAACACACTTCTTCTGAAACTATCACAATCACCAATTATAAATATGATTTCAGTAGTCGTAGTTGATAGATAAAACATCAACCTCGAGTTGTACAGCATAAAAACTCATCTTGTCATGGCCTCAAATAAGTTGTAATTCGGGTCAACGCGATGCTCAAGGTTGTCTGATCGATTAGAAGTGGGCGAAGTCTTCTTACTCTTGTATTGCGGGCGGAATGGGTGTCGTATTAATAAGTGAGGAAAACAACTAATAAGTGCAGAAAAAGATCAGTGCGACAAGCAAGCAGGTGTCGCATTAATAAGTGAGGCCCTTCCGAGAGTTGTAGATTTGTCGGCCGAATGTGCGGCCTTATGCATTTATTTAGTTGTTTAGGAGATGTGTTTAATTGTTTAAATGGGCGGTGGCCTATACCTATAGTCCCATGGAAAAAAAAGTGAGGGCTAACTAAAGAGGGTAGCCGACGTCGCAGACTGAATGAATGAGTGAAAACCATTGCATAAGAAAGAGCCACTTTTGATGGTTAGAGTACTATGATACTACAACATGTAGTAGAGTTCTAGTTGTAGTGCATCAACGTGGTGATGCAGCGTGGTGGGTTACAAGCATGCAAGGACGTAGCCTCTATTTGGATCTTTTTCTGCACAGACCACATCGACATCCGACGAAGATGGCTCGTGACCGATTTTAAAAGCTTTTTCAAGCTCCAAATGTTTGCTCGAACAACATCAAGAACAAGGTATTTATGTAAGTATGGACATTTGTCGTCTGAACAGGTAACTAGGAAAATAGAAGTACAACTATTAGAGTGTGGAGGAGGTCCATCTCCATGCATAGCAGTATGAAAACAGTGGCGAATGCTGGTTGTATAATGGAGGACCACATCATCAGCTTGGGGTGGTCTACATCTGAGTGTATAGTTGTTGGTTTCGCCGGTTATTTAGCTTCACCATGATTTGCTGACATCAAGAACATGAGCATCATTATTAGAAATACCTCTTTTCGTCTATCGTACTGCTAGATTGATTGCGTTCGCGAGGACAACCATTATAATATAACACTTTTTTTTCCATCCAATTGACGCGAATGGACGCACGTTGTATGTTGTACTAGTGTGTCATGGACCAGCATATTGTTGGTGTAGGAAGGGAGTAGAAGTTAATGAAGATTAAAACGACAAGCAAGCGATTGTTGTAGTACTATTCTGATGAATGTTTATTACAGGAAAACTGGAACTGCTCGTTAAAAATATACGGTTCTGACATAACCTCGGCAATATGCCGAATATGTGTGAGAAGGTTGAAGTTTCTTTGCTCTGCCGCAGAAACGGCAGGAGGAGGCAAACGCCGAAGCCACTTCGTCACGACACGCGGCGCATAAAGATACATTTTTTCGGAAAAGTAGGCGGATGCGAGATCCTTTCGAAAGTCTACTTCTACTACTATCCCCTGCCCTCCGGCGACAAGTGGAGGAATACTCTGAAATGCTGACAGACTTGAACAAGAAACTAATATTTTCTTCTTGTCCTCATATTTCCAGTAGATGTTGGTCGTCTTCCGATGTAACTTGCTTATATTGAATATATTCAAAATTGACAGCACCTTCAAACAGTCGTATCTATAAATATGTATGGACCACTATTTTTAATGTGATTATCCCTGATGATGTCGTGACATCAACCACAAGTGATCTATCTCCACGACGGACACTCTCATGATTTTCCAACGCGACAACTCCACCAATTTTTACTAGCTTGGAGCGTCCGATAACATCCCTCCCACTAGGATGCCCCACCTCCCCAAAATAAGAAACTAAGCACGGCAAAGATGTAAGCGATATGCGTTCTCAAATTTCGAAAATTTTCCACGTTTTGCCATCGTTTGAGGATTGGGCCTCGTGCGTTTGAAGTCAAGGGCTAAGATCCCGCAGCTTTTTGACTTTAAGCCGTTCCGCTGAAATTCAACTTCTTGGATTTGCGTTCTTCAAATTTCGAAAATTCTCCGCGTTTTATGGTCGTTCTGGGATTGAATTTTGTGCGTTTGAAGCGCTAAAGTCCCAAAGTTTTTGAATTTCAGTCCTTTCCCTGCGATTCAGTTTCTTGGATTTGCATTTTTCAAATTTCGAAAATTTTCCACATTTTGGCGCCGTTTTGGGGTTGAATTCTGTGCGTTTGAAGTGCTAAAGTCCCAAAATTTTTGATTTTAGGGCCTTTCCCTGAGATTCAACCTCTTGGCTTCGCGTTTTTCCAATTTCGATAATTTTCCACGTTTTTCGTCGTTTTGGGAGT
>CAJINU010000015.1:1141090-1153052 GCA_905178165.1 Amoebophrya sp. A25
TTCATGGGTTCATGGGTTCATGGGTTCATGGGTTCATGGGTTCATGGGTTCATGGGTTTGGGGTTTGTTTGTTTTTGTGTCGGAGGTTTTGGGTTCGGGTGTTGGAGGTTTTGGGTTTGGGTGTTGGAGGTTGAGGTTTCCGACGGGATGTGTTTGCAAAGTTTTATTGCTCTTAATATTGAATCATCCTCGTCTTGTTCCTTCATCTCCGCGTTTCCGCTGCAAGTACTTCATCCATGACCCCTGCTCACGGTCACGTCCCTCGTGAACATCCAGCGCACCACGCGCTGGGCCTCCTCCCAAAACTCCAGCGAAGAAGTTAAATTTCCTGTTCTCTCTTGGCCCACGGTTGTGGTCAAAGAATACATTCCTGCGCACGTTTCTCTCCGACGAGAGGTTGTTCTCTTTAAGCATGAAGCTCTGTTGAGGTGCGGGTGCTATAATTAACGTGTATACAATCTGATGTGTCAATGTTGATCTG
Source organism: Amoebophrya sp. A25 (assembly GCA_905178165.1). NCBI lineage: Eukaryota > Dinophyceae > Syndiniales > Amoebophryaceae > Amoebophrya > Amoebophrya sp. A25. Next base: position 1,141,572 of record CAJINU010000015.1, read on the forward strand.
GTAGGAGTCACAGTTTCAAATATCCATTTTCTGGAAGAAATTTTCAGGGAGTGACAGATCCAAGCATGAAACACGAGTAGCACACACCGCGATCACAGGTTCATCTAGCACCCAGAAGAATCTGTTTCAAAAATGAAAGACTAGAAGAAGGTGCTGATGACCTTTGCTATTCGACCTTGATTGAGAAGATTCAGTTGATCTTGAGAGTTGTTGTATCCTGCTTCAGTGAAGATGATGCGTTATCAAGAGAAGCGGCTTGAAGTGCTGTCTGTTGGAGGTCTATGTCTTCTGTTGTGCGCCGCACGAGTCAGGGAGTCACGCCGTCCGAAGGAAACAGAGCTTGAGGCCTTGTGGCGTGTTTCTTCTCGCCCTCCCTCGGCGGGTTCCTTCTGGCTGTGCGAGTTCTAAGCCTTGAGATGGGCAAACCCTGAGAGGGGCAAACCTTAGGAGAGACAAACCGTGAGAGGAGCAAACCCCGAGAGGGGCAAACCCTGAGAGGGGCAAACCTTGAGAGAGGCAAACCCCAAGAGGGGCAAACCCTGAGGACGCTTAGGGGGGTCTACCCTGACGCGCTCACTGTTAGCAAAAAGGAGAGCGCAAAAAGCTCAAAGCCCTGAGTGCTGAAACCCTGTAGGAAAAACTAAGGAGGTAAACCTTGAGGCCAAAACTCTGACATTTTTCCGCAGTTTGGTCTACCCGCCTGAGACGCAAAACCCTGAGAAAGGTACACAGCCCTGCCGCTTTTTTGGCACGCGTGCACTGTCCTCTGCAACTTCGCGCTTGCCCCACAAACTCCGCAGAAGGATTCTATTCGACACCCCTTAAAGCCCTGACTTTAATAGACCTCGACTTTTGCCGATTGTTATATCAGAGAAATTCAAATTTATCCATATCCTCTGCAGCTGTAAGCAAATCCCATATTGTGAGCCAGCCCAGAAATTAATTTGGTTTCCACCAGTACTAGGTATTCCTTCGCGTTGGTTGCTCATCACTTAAATTTTTGATCCTGTGATTGATCATGAAATCACAACTCGCTTTGACAACAGCGACATTCTGAGTATCGCCATACCAGATGTGGGCCTCTCGTCTGTTGCATCTTTCCAAGCAAGAAAATACGCTGCAAGTTGCATTCATTCTCATTGCGACCTTAGTTTGTATTTGATTTTTGGGATTTCGAACGAGGAGTTGCATCACCAAAACCATTACCAAGGTGAGAGGGAACCATTCCCAAGATCAGACGAATAGGATGAAGACGAGTATAGTACTTTTCCCGAGGAAGCTGTACTTCTGCTGGGAATTATAGACGATCTCCAACTTCGCATTGCACTCGTTTCCGCAAGTGCGGCGACTACTTCTACTACGACTACTACTCCGCCAGAGCCAAAGGATTTTTGGGTCCCCGGACTAAGGAACAACGGACCTCACATTTACTACACATATCCTGCTCAGCAGGGTGTGGATGAACGCTACGGAGTACTGTGTCCACACACGCGCGAGCACCTCGAGACGCTGGCTACAATTGCTAACGCGGCCGGGACAATACACACGTATCCCACTGACGGGGAAAAAGACACAAGAAAATTGAGGCTCTTAGGCTTAGCGCTATTTCATCATTATCCAAATCCAAATCCAAATGGCCAGAATCTTTTTCTGAAATCTCCAAATGCAGCAAATCCAAATCCCCGTGATGTGCGAGCGCGGCTTATTTTTTTTATCGTGATGGTTACAATACAGATCTTTACCGCTAATCACCCTCCCCATCCACCTCCACGCTTAGCCCTTAGCGTACTCGTTAAGATTAGGAAAGACGGTAGCAGGGGTGGCCATAAGCTGTGCTTCGATCTAGGCTCTCGTCATTATTATCGTGATGGTTCGGAAGTCGTTCGTGGTGCCTATTTGCAAGTATCGTGAAGAGTGCTGGATATTAACCCACGAAGTGCAAGTACAGTCCAAGTAGGGACAGCTACTTACTCAGGGGTGGACAATAAGGCGGTAAAAAGAAATGAGCTTTTAGACTGGAGGTTTAAAAGCCGGTCATAATCAGAGACCAACATATAAATCGGTAAACAATCTTCATCCATCGGTTTATGGGCCTGGATTGAAAAGACCCTGTTCAAGATCCAGCTTTTTTCTTATTCCTTTCTTCTTCTCTTCTTTCATTCCTTGTATGTCCTGTTTGGACCTCTTGTTTCTGCTCCTCGGAGCCATTCGCCCCAACTTTGGTGGTTTTGTCAGCACTGCGATGAGGTTTTCCTCTCTCATTTCCCCAGAACCTGGTCGAGATTCTTCGTCGAGTGGAAATAAGCTGTCGTCAGCCAATTGGGTTTGACTTATGGCTCCTTGGAGTTTCTTTGATCTTGTTTTGCTTTTGCGCGCTCTCTTCTTCGTTGATCGCTGCTTGCGCCGCTTTGGCTCGTTTCTGCTTACCGATTCTCCGTTCCTGGCTCGGTTAGTGCGTGCGCTTGCCGTGTTCTTCGAGCCAATAGCTGCTTTAACCTTTCGGATTGTGCTTGATGGACAAAACGGCGATCAAAATCTTCGTGCAAAAGTGTCCTACTTTTCGTTCTCCCCACCTTGTGAAATTATTAAACCCACCATTTATAACGCAGTCTCCTGATTATGAATTATCAGGAGCTCTCCCTACAACTATCACTCAGCCGTGGATAATGAGACAAGTATATTATCGGCACCTCCTCTAAGAAAAGAGGAGCTAACGACTGCGCTCACAGAATTTCGAGGAAACTTTACCAAGTATGTTCCGTTTTTGCGTGGAAAGCAGTGGAGTTACCTGGATATCCCGCAAATTAAAGCTAAGGCTTGCCGCGCTAATCTACTTACTGACATATCATCTCTTGTCTACTTCTACGTGGCTGTGTGGTTTGTCCCCGGCTCGAGTAGCCGTTAGATATACAAGTGAAAACCACCAGGACTGCGGTAGAAGAGAGAGGGATTTTTTTTATGGCTAGCTCTAACAAAGTCGCGGACGCGTTGACCAATCCGACAACGAAACCGCAGACTGGGGAGCAGCAATCAACAGAGCTGACTGACTACGTTTTCATCTACGAGAGTTCCGAGTTACAGCCACCACTTCTTACTGAGTCAGGACGTCGAACACAAAGACTAATCTCTATGATGGATGTTGCTACCGACGTAGTAGGAGATTGGTTATCGTGGAGGGGAGGAGCACAGTGGGATCTTCGGAATCCACAGAAAGACTTCGAGCCAAACGATAACGCGCCAATCTCTCTGATTTTGGCTTGGCGACACATCCAGCATGGAACACATGATTTACATACTCCGAGATGAATCTTCGCGGGTGGCGTATCTCTTGCAGATGGGTACTTAATTTCATATGCTGAGCTGATGATCCAGCACTCGCTCTTCTGTGTGATGATGGTAATCAAGAATGCATCACCAGGTACCAAAAAAAATGAGGGTCCGTCAGCCGTGGAGATGGATGAATCCGAATGGAATAGACGCTGGCGGAGTCAGAGATCAAGTTTGTTACATATCACATGGGATGCTTAACTACGAAATCGCAAGGCACAAACACACCTAGAACTAGCAGGCGTGTATCTGTGATTAGTTGTAGATAGCTCGAATTGTTAGGAGGTAAGAAGCGCCGCAATGTGTTCCGCTTCGATTTCCTGGCAATCTTCATTATATATGAGTGAGGGATCACCACGATCAGCTCAACAACTGACACCGCTCGAGTCAAGAAAGTGATGAAAGCCTAGCACACCTGACAGAACTGTTAAGAAAAACTTGGGAGACAAAGAGGGATCTCATCCTCTTCCTCATGTGCTCTGTTGGAATGTCATTGGTACTTCTGTTGTCCGCGAGTGCGACGCGAGAGAGACACTATGTATCTGTCGGTCTAAAAAGTCTGTGTCTTCTGTCCAGCACACAAGAGTTGGAGAGCCTGAGGTGAGAAGCTCTCTGTATAGCGTACCATTTTCTCGAGTACAATCTGTTCGATGCTAGAAAAACTCTGTTGTCGAGCGAGCACCACTTTACCTTGAAGATCCACCGTGCTTTTATTATCCAATTTTATCATGGATGCAAGGGGTTGGAAATTTTTTAAGAGTGGAGGTAAGAGTGGGTGAGGAAAAGACCGCTGATAATCTTGACCACGCATATTTCATCTACATTCATCATCCTCATCATCCAACTACCATCTTGTCCAGCAGATCCATCCACGCCGATCTGTGCACTTTCTCTTTTTTTTTCCGTATGCCTGACCCCAGAGGCAGACGAGTTCCTTCATGTCCTATCATCATCATCGTCATCTCATCATCTAAGTGGAGCCATCACTTTCGTGCCAAACAAGAACTTCCCAGCTTAACTCAACATCAGTTTTTTTTGCTAATTCCAAATCAGTATCACTGTTCTGATCCGATGTTGAATAGCAACATATAGTGAGTTATGAGTTGTATACTCGCTCGCAAAGGAGTTGTGTGCTAGGTATCTTTTGATCTCCACGTATAAGTACTTATATAAAAAGGTCGGTGGAGTATCCACTTCTATTTTTATTTCATCTGTCTAGTCACAGTCTACTCTATGGGTACGGGTATGGTGAAGATATCATTGGAGCTGGAGGCGCGAGGACATCCTTGCATCGCACAAGGCTAAGAGATATTTTCTGGATTGTGTATCTTTGGTGGTGCGCGGCGTCGACAAGCTCGATAAGGGACGAGGAGCAGTATTGCATCCATCTGAAGTATGTTGGTAAGAAACAGGCGGCTGCGCTGGCAACCTGTTGCAGCCAAGAAAATCATCATGTCAACGAATTCACCAGAAAACCCGTGGATGGAGCCAAATTCTTGCGGTACTCGGACGAGCATAAGAGGTCCTTGTCGAGTTAGAAGAACTACAATACGCAGTGATTGGTGCCCGAGTACAGCTGCTGCACTTCTGCTTCTAGGACCACTAGCGGGCAATATCAGCGTCGTCGGTGTTTCTGGTAGTGTACCAGATCCCATCGTCGATATTTGGATACCGAAAGCGCGGAGTGACGATACTTATCCTTCACAGAGGGCTGTGGGCGAACGCTACGCATCATTGTGTCCCGAAGTGCGTACGACCCTTGAGACGGTTGGGACACTGGTTGCCAACAAGGGCCAGAGCGTGGATTGGGCCACTGATAATGATCCGCAAAAAATAAAAGAACTAAAGGACGCACTGAAACTGTTTGAAGGAAACTTCACCCGATATGTTCCGTTTCTGCGTGGAGAGGAGTGGAAAAGTGACAAGTACGTACAGGTGGAACACGCGGACGATAAGAAGGGGGTGGCGGTGAAACCTACGCTTAGAAAAAATGACAATAATCAATTGCTGGGGCTGAGCAATGCTGATTTTGTGAAATACGCAGAAGGAAAAGAACAGCCAAGTCTCGCCACTGATGATGGTAGACCGTTAGAGAAACGAGCAATCACGTTTCTAGACGTTGCTGCGGACGCACTGGGGAATTGGCTAGTAGATCCCACTGTTAAGGCTTCTCTCGATAACTCATTTTCTCAGCAAAGGGATAAAAATTACTCCCTCAGTTTTCTAAGTAGAACGAGAAACCTGAGACAAATATCCACGTAGATAATGACTTGTTATCTCGACAGCTCTAATACAGGCGCGCCTAGTACTTGGGGTCTGAGAACTCACGAACCAGATTTCGAACCCGAAGTTGCTGACGCACCCACGTCCTTAGTACTCGGATGGAAATACTACATCGACGATACAAACGGTTACAAGAAAAGTGCCGTGGCGCGATTGGCCTATCTCCTGCAGCAGTGTATTCCTCCTCGTTTTGTATGAAGTCTTGACTTTCCATTTTTACTGGTTGAGAAAGTCAACTTTTTCGATCTCTGTTATTGTCTGGAAGTGGAAAATTAGACCAGGACTTTTCTCGTTGTGGTTGTACAACCTTTAGATGCCGCCACTGGCAAGGCCTGGCGCACTCCCTTACACCCCCACCCTGGCCTTCGAAGCCGTCGATATCCGCAGAGAAGCAGCTGCCAAGGCTATCCGGCCGGCCGCGCATGGTGGCAACATCTGGCCCAAAGGTCGGAGCCAACCAAGGGGCACCCCTGGCAAGTACTTTTTGGCAAAAAAATCGCGACAAAAATGGAGCGCATTTTGCGCCCCATTTTTGAAAATAATACGTCGACACGTTTTGCGAGAACCGAAACGGTCCCACCTACTGGGGCCTAGGGGTCTGCCTTAAGGCGACACTTTTAGGGCCAAAAGTGTCGCCAAATGACCCGCCTCGTTCGAGGGGTGAAAGTGTGCCCTTTTTGACACGCCTCCGAAGCGACTCCGACCGGAGCCACTTAAGGGAGGCGGCTCCTCTGGTGACGCCTATAGAGTCCACGTTTCGCCACCCCATGGAAGGGGGTCCCGCTTAGCGGGTCCACTGCAAAACTAGCGGAGTGCCGACGCCGGTCCATAGAGGGCGGGGCCTCCTTAGGCTACTCAAAAACAAAAAATAGAATTTGGTTGCTCAACGAGAAAAGTCCTGGTCTATGAAAAGGAAAGGTCTCTGCCTGTCGGAGCGACATGAAAATGAATGAGATCAGAGACCCATGAAACTGATCCAAGTAAATCAATCCAATGATCTTTGTCGTTGTCAGCGCCTTACTTTTATAAATATTGTTATCATGCATATGTAGTTTCGACGTCAAGGTCGAACTCGAGTCATCAAATGTTATTGGTGATGCTTGCATTCTCATTCCAGATTCTGTTGACGGGCTCCAGCGACCAGACGTGTTAAACTGTACGCAAACGACATCCACAACGAGTACCACTACGACCACACCCTCAGCGGCTGTTCAAGAGGAGGAGGACGAGGGTCTTAGTACCTTTAAGGCTCACAACAATTCATCTTCAGAAGCATCTTTACCCCCTCTGCTAAAGGGAAAACACGCCAAAGATGCACTTAAAGACGAATATATGTGAGGTCTAATGCCTGGGCTATAGTTGCAATCGTCGTTGGAAGCGTGGCTGCTGCTTTGCTTATGGAAAATTTTGGTGTTCAGTACATAAATCAAATGCAGTAGTCTGTCATGTTTTTTATGTAGTGTCTCTTCACTTTTCATCATCGTTTTCCTTGTTCGACATGTCTATTCTACTTCTAGTTCTTGTTGCACCGTAGAGGTTGTTTATACTCTTCATGAGTAGACGTCGTGGACTGCTCTTCTCTAATCACTTGCTTGGCTGCGTCGTTTATTCGTATTGCTGCAGGACTCAGAGGGGGTGGGGTGGAGCTAGCGGCTACTACGGCGAGGCGGGAACAGGTTATGACGCATACGGAAACTACTACCAGGGTGGAGCACAGTGGACCAGCCCCGTACCAGGAGGTACGTGTTTCTCTTTTTGTCCCATATATTATGATTTTCTCCGTCTCGATCTCGTAGTCGTCGTGCTCATACTCCTGACAATAAACAGAACGACCGACTTTGTCTTTGACTTACTCTTTTGCTTTTCTCTAATGAAAACACATCAAGATCAAACTCCTAGAATTAGCACTGCTCCTTAGCTCTGCTTCTGGAGTCTTTTTGAAGCAGGACCCCTCTGGTATCATCGTACTTAACCCTCGCAGGTGCGCCATACTATTATGGATACGGAAAGGGAAAAGGCCCCGAGAGTGGGTATGGTGGTCCAGCACCAATGGTTCCGCGTAAAGGAAAGATGGGCATGGGCGGCAAAGGGACGAAGTATTTTCCTTGCATTTTTTAGCATGAAGATACGATGATAAGTATTTCTTTTTTTTCTCTGACATTCAGCACTTTCACTTGAAGATTCAAGAGAAATATAGGCTGGGATCCGTAGTAGTGGTAGTCGTTCGGCCATAATGAAAAATATGTTTGCATTGGAAAATGTTGGCGTTGTCGTCATGGTCGTTGGAAAGCGCTTTTTTGAAGTCGGAACTTCTGAATCAAAAACCTGCAGCTCGTTGAGTTATTGATGATCGACGAGTCCTTACATCATCTACTTCAACTTTATTCTGTCATCAGGGCAATGGGAAAGCCGCCGGCACAACTGACGTCGAATCCGCTGCTGATAGGTAAGGCACCAGCGGGATCTACTGTGAAGATGAAGTATAGCACGGCAAAAAGCCTTTGGAGCGGTAAAAAAGGTAAGAAGTCAATGGAGGAGACTTTGGGCAACGTTCAGCAAAAAGGCTTTCACCAAGTGCGAGCGTGAAAAGGAAGATCAGTAGAACTTCTAACTCAAGACTTGTCGTGGTGTAAGTAGATGTGCGTCGCAGTAGGGCGACCGTCGATGATGCATTTTTAGGATGCGGACGTGTTGAAGAGATGCGACGTATGATCATCACTGCCCTGGAGATTACACTGCACACGTGGATAAGATGTTAGCTATAAAATAAAAAGGGTATAATTGATGTTATATATAGTTATGGTTGAACTATTTTAATTAAGTGCATAGCGTTATTTTTGTGGTTATACGAAAATGCCACTTCACATTTGCTATTCTACCCAGTAGATCAAACGTGAGCCTCCGCACCCGGGAATACTATTTATTATGCTGTCTTGCTCATGTTCATGATCTACAACTACATTTATGTTTTCTTGTATGACAATCACTACTTAGTACTTAGACTTACAAACTGAAATTATATTTTTCATAGAAAGACGAGAGGGAGACCACGAGACTGAGGTTTAGTCTTGTCAAACACCTAGGCGTACGTCTTCACCAGGAGAAGTTTGATGGGCACATAGTTACTAAGCAGAACATTTTGAGTTGTTCAATTACCAGATTATTGACATTGTGCACGCGCAAATATTAAGATGTTGATCCACCTGATCCTGGCTGAAGTCGGGTATTTATTTTCATATCGCAGTGATGTAGCAACTAAGACTTTGTCTGCGGAACAAAAGCATCAATTTCCTGTGTTCAAAGAGGCTCTGAAATGCTGGGTTGTAATCGGAGATCACACTCAGAGCTCGTACATCAAAACGAAATCTTAGAGTGTCCTCCCTACGAGTTCTTTTTTCAAGCTTCCGAGAATGTATTTATTGAGGAGCTTCGTTCTCCCGCATGGGCATGCTCTTACTTTGCTCTACGAGCATGGAGGTGTAAAAAAGATTATGACCACAACATTCGCACAATCAAGCAGATTCTCAAGCTCGTTGGTCAGTTAAGAATGCCAGATTCTTATTTTCAGTATTCAAGTTGGTGGATGTGGAATCTCCATGAATTAGATGCATGGGCGGGCGTGTTCAAGAAAAGACAGAAGAAGGGCGGCCGGATTGAAGATAGGCAGGTGTAAAGAGAAGCCGTAGATTTTGAGTGGTGGGCTGTTCCAATGAATATGGGCTCCTCGACTCGCATACACCACCTGAGGTTGAACAAGTCAAAAGAAGGATCATCTTCGAGGGCAGTTACTGATACATACTCTATTTTTTTAATTTTAAGGAGCACATGCAGACATCAACTAGGATCAACACCACGGCGATATCGATCATATACAACATCGAGCGAAATTTCTTCTCACATATGTTCGCGATTTTGAAAAGAACAAGAACAAGTTGATGAAACATGATCGGTTGACGAAGAGAACAAGATCTCTAAATTATTCAGATCGAAGGAGGAGCTGTGCCGACGGGGATCAGAGACAGTCAGAAGATCCTTATATTTTTAGTAGAAATAGATCACGATCACGAAGATTCAAATTATTCAGGATGAGCTGCAGCACTTTGATCCTATTCCTGGTTCATGAAAAGTGTGAGAAAAAGCTTAAGCGACGCCAAGATCAATTTGCTTATTACAAAGAGAATAGGATACTAACACGAACTCGAAGAACAAGAAAATCTTCTGATCTACTACTTAGGTAGTTACTCGTTCCTTCAAGAAGCGTTCCCCTTTCTGTGTGTTGATGGTAGATTGTAGTCCACCGTATTAGTCCACTCCCAGTGTGCGAAGAGATCACAGCTGCGTTTCCTCCAATCCATATTCATTCCAGAGGGGTGATTATTTATTGGAAAATATTACAACAACTTCGTTTTATCGCGAATTCTTAGACCGTAGTACTGTACAACTAGAACTAGCGCATATTATAATGAAATCAAGATATTATCCTCTACCTCTTCGTCTCCAAGTTTAGGCTTTTTCTTTCAGCCTACAGTTAGTACTTAGATACATCTTCAACATCTAGATTTATGAATAGCTACTAGGAGCAAGAGCATCTAGCTACAGCTACTTTGTGTTCATCATAATCTTCTTCATCACCAACACCATCAGCATTTAAGTATAAGTAATAGCTATAGCGGCCATATAGATCTTCCTATTTTTCAAGAACACCTCGGTCCTCGACATCTCGATCTTATTTTCTTGTTTTCCGACGGTCGTGCTCCTTGAAACCATGATGGAGGCGCTCGGGGGTGGGAATGGGACTAGTAGCTCGTCAAGGGTCTGGCGTCACCACCATGCAGTTGTTTCCAAAGGAGCCTCAATCGAAGACGAATATGATGCACTCGATGTAGAGGCAGGACAAGCGTTTGGTCGTGGAGCAGCTTCATCTAGTCGTAGCAGAAGGAGGTCTTACAAGAATTCTTCAACAACAAGTAGACCAGGTTCTCCTTGCAACAAGGTCCTTCAGGAGAAAGGTCGTCTACTTTCAACACATGTTGGAAGGGAAATAGGTAGAGCACGAAGTAGATGTCAACTTCAGCGCACGGCCTGGTCGAAGGTAGGCATGGAAAAGAACGACGGGCGGGGTGAAAAATTCTTGGCTGCGGCAGCAGGAGATCCAGAGGATAATGAGGATTTTCCGAACCTATCAGGGGACGATGATGCGCTCGTCCCCGCCGGCCTTCTCGTTGGGCAGGATGAAGACGTTGCATTATTGCAAGACAAAGTTGACCGCTCTTCTTCCGAAGATGAGCAACTGCTGAAAGGGGACAACAACTCGGATGAAGATCTGTCTGAGGAGGAAGATGACGAGGAGGAGGAGATTCTTCCGGTCAGCTTCTGGGGTACAGTGGCGAATCAGGTTCTTGCAGGACTGGGCACGGGGATTCTCACGCTACCCGTCGCAGTAGGCGCCAGTGGACTGCTTAACTACGTACAACCACTTTATTAATTTATTTTCCTCGTCTACTACTACTTCTAGATCATACTAGCCTCCACAAGCTTCGCCCGGCTTCAAGTTACTTTAGCACTTTCCTGCGGCCTCCCACGGGCTACAGCCGCTAGAGTAGAGACAGCCCGCGGGTGAGCTGTTGCACCCTACGAATTGACTACGACAAGAGCCGGGTGCCGGCGGTGGCCGACTCAGATGCGTCGACTCATGTGCAGGGGATTGCGCTGCCTTCGGTTTTTTTTTGAGATTGCCGGGGGGGTCATGCAAATTCTTAAGAATTTGCAAGACCCCCACGGCAGTCCAACAAAAAAACCAGAAGAGAGCCACCAGACACGCACAAGAATCCGCAAGCCCCAACGCACGCAAGCGCCTCGCGGTGGCGCCAG